>VZQC01004266.1:1975673-1990020 GCA_009823505.1 Rhizomys pruinosus
CTTTTTTGCTGTTTTTAAAGTTTTACTGCTGTTTTTTTTAATTTTTTAAAAATTTATTTATTTTCTATGTGTATGAATGTACTGTCTGCATGTAGGTCTGTGCACCCATGTCGTGCAATGCTGTGGAGGTCAGAAGAGGGCGTCAGATTCCCCTGGAATTGGAGTTACAGACGGTTCTCAGCCGCCATGTGGGTGCTGGGGATCGAACCCAGGTCCTCTGCAAGAGCAGTCAGTGCTCTTAACCACTAGGCCATCTCTCTAGCCTCTTATTGCCGTTTTAAAGTTTATTTTTATGAGTGTTTTGCCTGCATGTATGTAAACACATCCTTGTAGTACAATGCCCATGGTGGTCAGAAGAAAGCATCAGATCCTCTGGAACTGGAGTTACAGATGGTTGTTAGCTGCCATGTGGGTGCTGGGAACTGAACCTGGGTCCTCTGCAAGAGCAGCCACTGTTCTTCCCCCCCTGAGCCACCTCTCCAGCCTTGTTCATATTCTTTTGATTTTTGTCTCTTAAGCTTTGTTTTCTCTTCTCTCTATATCTACAAATACTTTCTTGTTTTTTAAAAAGTATTATTTGTATTTTATTTAGGGGTGTGTGTGTGTGTGTGTGTGTGTGTGTGTGTGTGTGTGTGACACGGATTTGGGTGTCTTTAGATGCCAGATGGGTGCACACATTCTCCTGGAACTAGAGTTACAGGTGGTTGTGAGCTGCCCAATGCAGATGCTGAGAACTGAACTTTGATCCTCTGCAAGTATATTTAAGTACTCTTAACCATTAAACCTTCTCTGCAGCCCCTAATGCCTTTTTCCCTGTGTGAGTTGATCCTTCTTTCTCTCTCTCAGAGTCCATATTACTAAACCAACTTTAAATTCTATGTCCTGTCTTACGTCCACTTCTCCTGGATCTTCTTCGTTTTCTTCATGGTTCTGTCTTCGGTAGGGCTTCCTGAGTAAAGTACAATGTCACAGAATTCTGCAAACGTTGAAAAAAGCTTTGACGGGCTGGAGAGATGGCCTAGTGGTTAAGAGCGCCGACCGCCCTTACAGAGGACCCGGGTTCGATCCCCAGCACCCACATGGTGGCCGAGAACCGTCTGAAACTCCAATTCCAGGAGAACTCCAGTTCCAGGGGAATCCGACACCCTCTTCTGACCTCTGCGGCATTGCACGACACGGGTGCACACACCTGCATGCAGACAGTACATTCATACACATACCGAAATAAATTAAAAATAAAATAAAAATGCATTTAAAAAAAAAAGAAAAAAGCTTTGAATACTAAGTCTATGTGCTCAGCAACATGTAAATGAAGGAGCAATTTAGAGCAAATCCATAATACAAGCTAGTCTTTAAAACTATCAGCTCAATTCATTCATGGAGGAATTCTTTCCATATGAATTTTCAGAGAAAAGCTTATGATTCTACTTTTGCAATGAAAAAAAAATGCTATTGTGTGTTTCATCTAAGCAGAGAAAAAACAAAGGGCATTCAGTTGCTTTAAAGAAGTAGAGGAGGACCAATAACTTTTTCCTTAGACAACATGTATCTAAAAGATGTTAAAACTATCCTTTTGAAGGAAACTCTTCATTCTTAGGTCTTTACTAGCATATGTACATTCATCAAAAGACATGTATTAAGCACCACCTATAATACTTTAAAACTTAATTTTTCATATATTATTTTTATTTTATGCGTATGAATGTTTCACCTGCATGTAAGTGCACCTGGCGGTGCAGTGATTATGACAAAAAGAAGAGGGCATTAGATTTTTCTTGAATAGGAGTTACAGAGGGTTGTTAGCTGCCATGTGGGTGCTAATAATCAAACTTAGATCATCTGGAAGAGTAGCCAGTACTCTTAACTGCTGAGCCCCATTAAGAACCAAACTCCAGCCGGGCGTGGTGGCCTACGCCTTTAATCCTAGCACTTGGGAGGCAGAGGCAGGTGGATCTCTGTGAGTTCAAGGGCAGCCTGGTCTACAGAGTGAGCTCCAGGCTAGCTGGGACTTAAAGGGAGACCCTGTCTCAAAAAAAAAAAAAAAAGAACTAAACTCCAAATAACAAATAACATTCAACAGTCTGTGAATGGCAGGAGGAGCTTTGAGTTATTATTCTTTTTTCTTGTGGGAAGTAAAGGGTTTATTCAGCTCGCATCAGTTTTTAAGACATTTAAATATTGGCTCAAGGATGTGTTAAGCATGTAAAACATTCAAAAAGCTATAATTTATGACTCATTGATATACAACTTTTCTTGTATTATGTTAATAAGGGGTTAAAAAAGTTCCCTGCATTTTTAGCTCTAAAATATATATTTGATTAGATACTCTGGGTAAAACTAATAATAAAAAATAAATACAAAATATAAATGTGTGATTATGATATGAAAATAAAGGATATGCAAAGCCAAAATAAGCTGAAAGCAGGAGATATTTGGAGAATCAAGGCAAAGACTAGCCTTTACCCTCCTGTTTAAGAAGAAGCTTGGGAGGTGTGGAGATCACTTTATGGCATAACCTGGCAGGGCAGTGAGGGGAAGAACACATAGAGAGTGCAAATTAAAGCTCCTGTTAGTTAAGTTAAACAAAAATAAATTGCCCCAAAAGAGAAATTAATGCAGCTTGCCTATCTTAATGCTCTTGGAGGGAAAGGAAAATATCTTTGAGAATCATAACTAACCACAGATCAGTTCCCCACATAGGTTTTCAGTCAGAATGCCTGGGGCTGCTACTGATTGAAAACCCCTAAGCAAGTAATTTAATTTAAAAGTGTCCCAATTTAGTAATGTTTCAAGTTTATAGAAACTTGTACAGTTTGGTTCTGGAGAAAATTAACTTTAATACAAATAGAATTTCTACACAAAAAGGTCCACACGAAAGGAGCAGCTCACAATAATTATTATTAAAATAATTATCATTCCCAGAAACAAAGTGTCATAAATAAGAGTTATCACAAACAAACAAAAACAAAAATGAGAAATAGGCAGAATTCAGATGTTAGAATTATCAGGCATAGGATATAAAATAGTCATGTTTCACATGATAGAAAATAAGAGAGAAATTTAGAAACCTGGACATTAAATATTTATGTTATTCCAACAGAACTAAAATGACGTTAAAATAGAATGGTTCAAAAATTAAATAGTTTAAACAAAATTAAATAAAAAGTGTTGAACTAGATCCACAGCAGAAGAAAGCAAAATAGGGTGGGAAAAATGAAAAAAGATTAAAGATATGGAGGGTTTTTTAAAGGTACTGAACTCAAGAAGAGAGAAAATTAAGGTGTGGTAGTAGACAAGGAAAAGTCATTCTAGTGGGAAGAAAAGAACAGGGATTGTTAACCAATAACCAATAACTAAATGCCACAGTGTCTTCTCAGTACTAAAAAGACAGCAGGATAATATTTCAACATAAACAAAAAAATAAGCAATCTGGAACTTCGTACCCAACAAACTACCTCTTAAACATATTTTTTTCAACCCAACAAATACTGAGAAGATCTGATGACAGGAGCTTCAGAGGAATTTATCTTAAGGACAATGATTTGAGTTGTTACAAAATACTGGGAGATATGCTGTTCTAGCATTGAGAATGTTATCCTTGGTATAATCCTCCCACTGAAAACAGCTATAATGCTAGGAGAATGTAGGGTGAGTCTTCTGACGAGCAAACAACTCAGGACCTTGGAAGAGGAGATGAGGAGCTACAATCCCCAAAGGACAGAAGGACAAGAGTCCACCTTCCATACGACTTTTTACTTTTGGACATTTTCCACTTGTAGTTTCAGAGTAACTAACAGAGGCTAATGTCGGTCTCACTAGTTCAAGATTAGGATGCCAACTGGAGTTCCAGTAGGAATCTCAGGAAGTGAGCCTTGAAGTCAATAAAAATTCTATGTATAAATTTCCCCGTGTGTCATTGGGAATCTTTGATACAGGAGTAGACTCCAAGAAAGCTTGCCAAAAACTCATGCCTTTCAATTAGCTGTGCTATTCTGAGAATATGGTTGTGGAGTTCAAGCTACGACAAGAAGGTCTTGTACACGGTGTGACTGCAGACGACATTCAAGAAAACTCATGCTTATCAATAAGAATCACACTGTAGGAGAAAATATTACATTTCCATAGAAAAGTCAAATCTGAAATGCACCAATATGGACAAAATTCAAGTTTTGAAAGTACAAAAGCTTCTGCTGGTATGTAATCTGCACCTGTATCCCCAATCTTCATGAAAGACAGTAACATCAACCAGAATCTTGTAATTTTTCATCAACAGTATCTTAAATTCAATAAAAATGAGGAAGGCTAAAAAATTGGATAAACTTCATAGAACTCAAAATAAACAACAGAAACAGGTATGTGTGGTTATGATAGTTGTATTAGTAGATGAGAAAGTCAAAATAACTGCCATTAAAATATTCAAAATAATATAAACATGACTGGAGAATTTTGGTATAGAACTCAAACACATGAGAGAAAAATATAAATTTTAGAAATAAAAACTAACATTTGAAATGTATGATTTAGTGGATGGCATTAACATGATATTAAACAAAAATACCAGAAAACTAATAAAGCATAACAAGGCTAGTAGGAAGTACCAAGAAGTGCCAAAGGGCAGAAGGGACGTTGCACAGAGATGAAAGATTATGGAAAGAGCTAGGGAGTTGGGTCAGAGGTTTAAGAACTTATACTGTTCCTGCAGAGGAGTAGAGCTTGGGTCCCATCACCTATGTCAGGTAGCTCATAAGTAACTGTAACTCCATCTCCTAGGGATCCTACCCCTTCTTCTGACCCCTTCAGGAAGTGCATACACATACACAAATACATTCAAATACCCATAATTTAAAAATTAAAAAAATAAATCTAGCCAGGTGTGGTGGTGCACGCCTTTAATCCCAGCACTCAGGAGGCAGAGGCAGGTGGATCTCTGTGAATTCAAGGCCAGTCTGGTCTACAAAGCTAGCTCCAGGCCAGCTGGGACTAAAGGGAGACCTTGTCTCAAAAATGCCAAAAAAATAAAAATAAGCCAGGTGTGGTGGCGCACACCTTTAATCCTAGCACTTGGGAGGCAGAGGCAGAGGCAGAGGCAGGTGGTCTCTGTGAGTTCAAGTTTCACCTGATCTACAAAGTGAACTCCAGGCCAGCTGGGACTAAAGGGAGACCCTGTCTCAAAAAGACAAAAATAAATAAATAAATAAATAAATAAATAAATAAATACAAATAAAAAATAAAAAATAAATGTAATGCAAAGAGCTGAGCAATGTGTGTATCAGTGTTCTATCAGGAAAGGAGGCTGAGAGAAGCAATATGTTTCATAATTAAAGTCTGAAAATTATATGAGTCAGGTGAAAAGAGCAAATCACAAGCAAGAAGTGCTACATTCCCTCATGCAGATTAAATACAAAGAAATCCACACCCTTTGTAGTTAAACTGATGAAAATTGAATTTATAGAAACTATCTGAAGTTTGGCCATGAAGAAAAGTATTTTCTACTCAAAGTAACTAAAAATACATCTGGATTTGAAAATAAATTGTGGAAACAAGAATGTAACATCTCTGAAAAAAGAAACTATAAAATCTGCCAACCTACAATTCTGTGCATACCAAAAATATCCTTCAAAATTAAAGGCAAAGTAAAGATAATTTTAGGTGCCCTTAATCTGAGAAAATTTGGGAGTAGCAGAATAAGAGCCACTTGACGAAGTTTGTCAGGATTAAGAAAATTATGCCAGATAGGAGCACAGTACTATGGGAAGAAACAATATGTAATTGCAATAGCAAGCCATGTACAAACGCAAATAAATACTGATCTTTTAATTCAATAATATAATGTGGTGGAATGTGATGCAAATGACAACAACGTGGCTGAAAGACTGGATTTATGGTGATTAACTGGTTTTAAATATGTAAATAGTTAAAGTAGTGATTTAAGATTATAATAAGAAAATAAGGGGGTAGAGAGATGGCCCAGTGGTTAAGAGCACAGAGGACCCAGATTCGTTTCCCAGCACCCACATGGTGGCTAACAACCTTCTGTAACTCCAGTCCTCTGCAGGCATTGTATGACATGGGTGTACTTACATACATGCAGGCAATACACTCATACAGATAAAATAAAAATAACAAATAAAATATCAAAAAGAAAATAAAGCAAATTATACCATGAATAATAACTTAAAAATAATTAATTTTCAGTATTTAAAAACAATATAGGGACTGGGGAGATGGTAACAGTGTTTTCTTTGCAATCATGAGGAACTGAATTCAGTACCCAGCACTCACTTAAATGGCTGGGTGTGACAGTACCCATACCTGTACCCTCAGTGCTGTGGGGAAAGAATACAGGAGGACCCCCTTCCTTGATGGGTTGTCAGTCTACTGGAAAGAGTGAGTCCCAGGTCCAGTGAGGGACCCTCTCTCAAGGGAGTAAGATGAGTGAGAGGGTAGGACGCCTGATGTCCTCTGGAGTCTATGCATGCACACAGGTGCTCACACGATCACATATATGTATTATACTACACACAGCATGTACACTCCCTACACAGAAATAAGATACAGGCAAATTACTGTGAAGTACTTTATTACAAAGGTAGCAAGGAATAAAGAAAAAAGAGAAAAGAGCAATTAGAAAATAGAACAAAGAGAAAAAAAAGTTCATCTTAGACCTAAATTCCATTGCTGGGACAAGAAGTTTGCTTTCCTTCAAATCTCATTCCTCAAAACTCTTAACTACCAAGGAAATGGAGACTTTGGGAGATAACTGGGTTCAGGCGATGTCATAAGTGTGGAGTACCCATGTGTAATTTCCTTTGTAGGAAGAGAAGTAGAGTTCCTTCTCATGGTTGAGTGAATATCTACTGAGAGCAGACATTTATCTACAAACCAGGAAGCAAGTCTTCACCAGATACAGCACCTGATACATCTTTATTTCACAAGCATCAGCCTCCAGAATCATGAGAAATGCATGTTTGATGACCAGGCTGCATTGTCTACATATGGCATTTTTGTTATAGCATCCTGCAATGACTAAGACACAAGCTAATCAATAACTTTATTAAACATAAATGAGTTTTGAAAATCTACTTATAACTGGGCATGATTATGAATGCCTTCAATCCCAGCACATGGGAGGCAGAGGCAGGCAGATTTCTGTGAGATGGAGGCCAGCCTGGTCTACATAGCAAGATCCAGGCCAACAGCAACTACAGGGAGAGCCTGTCTCAAAAAACAGTAACAAAAAACATCTACCTGTAAGAGAAACTTTATTTAGAAGGGAAATAAGGGCCTGCAAGATGGCTCAGTGGGTAAAGGGAACTGCTACCAAGCCTAACATTACCTGAGTTCAGTCCTTGGAACCTATAATGGAAGGAGAGAATGGACTCTTGTAAGCCATTCACTGACCCCCCCCACATGTGTTATGGTACATACATGCCCTCCAATAATTAATTAATTAGTTAATTAATTTAAAAAGAGCAAATCTTTACATATGTGGGCACAAAAACTGAAAGTTGCTATAGTTTGGTTTTAAATGCCCCTCACGAGGCAAAGGATTAATCCTTAGAGTGCTGTTGGGAGACTGTGGGCACTGGTTGGTCATTGGAGGTGTGCCTGTGAAATGGACAGTGCAACCCACACCCTTTCCATTTTATCTCTTTATTGACTGGGCAATGAGTCAAAGGGTTCAATCTACCACATGTTCTCTGATGTGATATTCTTCCCCATGACAGGCCCAGTAACAATCAGGTCCCATCAGTTATGGATTGACACCTCCCAAACTGAGTCAAGCCATCTTGCTCTGTAAGTCAGTGGTCTCAGGCATTTGTTACAGTGACAGAAAGCTGGATAACACAGAAGGAAAACCAAAGATATCATGTGAAGAATTACAAACAGCAGGTTCATGGGCTCATCTATAGTAGAAGGTAAGGTAAACTTCACTGTAGTTAATATTACTGGAGAGAGATTAAAAAGAAACTCATATGATTAGACAGTCAGTTCTATAGAAAAACATAACATTCTTAACTTTGTATCCTTAGTATGACAACTTCAAAATTAATAAAGCAAATGTGACAGTAACAAAAGAAGAGACAGATAAAACCACAAAGTTAAAAAAATTAAATGTGTGTTTCTTAGTTACTCAATAAAACAAGGGCAAGAAATCAGTAAGAGGTACATAATTTGAAAAAGATAATTAACAAATTTGACCTCTTAATAGCAGAACACATCATTCAAATGCATGTCAAACGTGTTGCCCAGAGGCTCATATCCTGGGCATAAAACAAGTCTGAAGGAATTCCTTTGCATACTCTCTGATAATGGTGGGATATAAATAGAAATAAAAATTCATGTATTGAAAGAATTGAAAGAACACATTTTTTTAATTTTGTGTGTGTGTGTGTGTGTGTGTGTGTGTGTGTGTGTGGTAAGTGACTGTGTGCATGCATGTTTCATATGAGTATGTGTGCATGTGGAGGCCAAAGCTGGACATCACGTGTCTTCTTCAATGACTCCATCTATAATTTGAGACAGGGTCTCTCTCTGAACCCAGTGCTCACCAGTTGGCTAGTCTGACAACCAGCAAGCTCCACAGATGCTCCTGTCTCTCCACTGCAGGACTCCTGACATGTATCAGCACCCCCAGGTTTTAACATGGGTACCAGGGAGTAATTTCTTTAAACATGTAACAGAGGGGCTGGAGCGATGGCTCAGAGGTAAAGAGTGCTGGCTGCTTTTCCAAAGAACTCAGGTTTGAGTCCCAGCACCCACATGGCAGCTAACAACCATCTATAACTCCAGTTCCAGGTGATCTAACACCTTCTTCTGGCCCCTGAGGACACTGCAGGACATGGATGCATTTACATACAGGCAGGCAAAACACATTATATATATATATATATATATATATATGAATAAAATAATAAATTAAATAGTTTAAAAACATGTAACAGATATAATTTTAAAATCTTAGAAGGGGGGCTGGAGAGATGGCCTAGCGGTTAAGAGCACCAACTGCTTTTGCAGAGGACCCGGGTTTGATCCCCAGCACCCACATGGCAGCTGAGAACCGTCCGTAACTCCAATTCCAGGAGAACTCCAGTTCCAGGGGAATCTGATGCCCTCTTCTGACCTCCGCGGCATTGCACAACACGGGTGCACAAACCTACATGCAGACAGTACATTCATACACATAAAATAAATAAATAAAATAAAATCTTAGAAGGATTTCCTCCATAATTTTGATATCAAAATCTGATGACATAATATAAGAACAAAGTTAGTTTAATACTACTCAATAAAAATACACTAAAATTTCTAAGTGAAATAATAACTCAGATTCAGTAATACATAAACATTTTTATTGATTTGAGATTCACATATGCATTTTGAGAATATTCAGACGCCTTCTATACCACCACTTTAGCATCCTGCCACTAACTTAATACCCTCTACTGGTATTTGTCTTTTAAAACTGATATGTTAAATAAAAAAGGAAATTGAACACTCATTGAATCAACAGGAAAGGATGCCTCAGAAGCAGAATGGATGAAACATAATAAAAAATAATATCAGACCTACAGGATAACACAGAACAACTAAAATGCTCAAGTAAAGATTATGAAAAACTTAAAAAAAACACAAGAGTCACTAATCAGGAAATGTGGGACACTATGAAAAGACCAAATCTTCACATCATATGGATAGAGGAAGGGTAAGACTCCCAAGACAACAGTATTGATCAGATCTTCGACAGGATAATAGAAGAAAATTTCCCCAAACTGAAAAAAGACAAATCCATACAAATAAAAGAAGCACATAAAACACTAAATAGACAAGACCAGAAAAGAAATTCCCCATGCCATAGCATAGTTAAACTGTAGATGCTAAAAACAAAGATAAAATATTGAAAGCCATAAGAGAAAAACAACAAATTACATATAAGGGAAACCCATCAGAATTACAGCTGACTTCTCAATGCAGACAATGAAAGCCAGAAGAACCTGGACCAAAGTATTCCCAGTGCTAAATGAACTTAGATGCCAATCCATATTACTATACTCAGCAAAAATGTCCATTATAGTTGAAGGAGAAAGAAAAAATTTTCATGACATAAACAAAAAAAGAATACATGTCAAAAAACCCCAACACTTCAGAAAATACTCTAACCAATTCAAAGGACAGAGGAAAGGAGCAACTATCCCCAAGCAACTCAAGAGAGAAACTAATAAAAGCATAACAGTGTAAATACAAACCTAGGCCAAGAATGCAAAAAAAAAAAAAAATAAGTTGAAAGGAAGCAACACACATCCCTCAACAATAACCTTAAATATTAATGGTCTAAATTCTCCAATCAAAAGACATAGACTGGGAGAATGGATTAAGAAACAGAACCCATCTATATGCTGTCTACAAGAAACCCATCTCATCCTCAAGGACAGACACCAACTCAAAATGAAAGGATGGAAAAAAATATTTCAAGCAAATGGTACCCAAAAGGAAGCAGGAGTTGCTATTCTAATATCATACAAAATAGATCTCAGAGTAAAGTCAATCAGAAGAGACAAAGAGGGCCATTACATCCTTATCAAAGGAACAATTAACCAGGAAGACTTCACAATCCTAAATGTTTATGCACCAAACTTGGGTGCACCGAACTCTATAAACACAATTCTGCAGGTCCTTAAGACACAGATTAAACCCAGCACACTAATAGTGGGGGACTTCAATACCCCACTGAGCCACTTGGATAGATCAACAGGAAAAAAAATAAACAGAGAGACATTGGAGCTGAACAATACAATACACCTCACAGACGTATACAGAATATTCCATCCATACACCAGAGAATATACTTTCTACTCAGTGCCCCATGGAACATTCTCCAAAACTGACCACATACTGGGGACACCAAAGAAATCTCAACAAATTCAAAAGGATTGAAATTATTTTATGCATTCTATCAGACCACTGTGCAATAATGCTCAATATTAACACCAGAAAAGCCCAACTAGCTATAAGAACACATGGAGGCTAAACAACACAATCCTGAATAATGAATGAGTCAGGGAAGAAAAGAGAAGGAAATAAAATATTCATGGAACTAAACAAAAAGGACACTACAACACAATGAAACCTGTGGGATACTTTAAATGCACTCTTAAGAGGGAAATTTATATCCCTAAGTGCCCACATTAAAAATAAAACAAACAGAAAGGGAACAAATAAATGATCTAATGCTGCAGCTAAAAACACTTGAGAGACAATAACAAATGAACCCTAAACCCAACAGACAGGAAGAAATAACAAAGATCAGAGGATAAATCAATGAAATAGAAACAAAGAAAACAAAACAAAAAAAAAATCAATGAATCCAAAAGCTTGTTCTTTGAAAAGATAAACAATATAGACAGACCTCTAGTCCAGTTAACAAAAAGAAAGAGCAACTCCAAATCAATAGTATTCGTGATGAAAAGGGAAACATATCAACAGATAAGAAAGATTCAGACAATCATATGAGAATACTTCAAAAACCTATACTCTACTAAGTTTGAAAACCTAAGAGAAATGGATGAATATCTGAAATCCTGGGAATCACCAAAGCTTAATCAAGAAGAGATTGACAGCTTAAACAGACCTATAACATTTGAGGAAATTGAAGATATAATAAAAAAAATCTCCCAACTAAGCCCAAGCCCATATGGTTTCACAGCAGAATTCTATAAATCATTTAAAGAGGTCTTACAACCATTACTACTCAAACTGTTCAGAAGGATACAGAGGGAACTCTCCCAATTCCTTTTATGAAGCCAGCATCACTCTAATACCAAAACCAGGTAAAGACACAACCAGAAAAGAAAACTATAGACCCATCTCAATAATGAACACAGATGCAAAAATTCTCAACAAAATAATTGTGAATCGCATACAGGCCCATATCAAAATGATTGTTCATCATGATCAAGTTGGATTCATAGCAGAGATGTAGGGATGGTTCAACATATGTAAATCAATAAATATAAACATATAAATGTGCTGAAAAACAAAAATCACACAAGAATCTCAATTGATGTAGAAAAAGCTCTTGCAGAAAAAGATCCAGCATCCCTTCATGTTTAAAGTTCTAGAGGGAAGTGGACTGAGGGGAACACTCCTCAATATAATCAAAGCCATATATAACAAACCCACACCCAACATCATCCTAAATGGAGAAAAATTAGAAGCATTCCCCTTAAAGGCAGGAACATGGCAAGCATGCCCCCCATTGCCATTCCTCTTCAATATAGTGTTTGAAATGTTTGCTAGGGCAATAAGGCAAGAAAAGGAAGTTAAAGGAGTACTAATTGCAAAGGAGGAAGTTGAACTTTCCCTTTTTGCAGATGATATGATAGTTTACTTGAGGGATGCTAAAAAAGTCCTAGAAACTATTAAGAATTTCAGTAAAGTGACAGGATACGAAATTAACCTAGAAAAATCTACTGATTTACACCAACAAGCAACTGGAGAAGGAATACAAGAAGACCTTCCCACTCACAATGGCCTAAAAAAAAAAAACCCAATAATAAAATACCTGGGAACAAACCTAACTAAAGACACCAAATATCTCTACAACAAAACTTTTAAACCCCTGAAGAAGGAGATTGAAGATGACATCAAAAGATGGAAAAACCTCCCATGCTCATGGACTGGAAAAATTAATATAGTAAAAATGTCCATTCTGCCCAAATTAATATACAGATTCAATGAAATCCCAATTAAAATCCCCATGAGTTTCTTCACAGACTTGGAAAAAAAAATCCTTAAATTCATATGGAAAAACAAAAGACCTCGAATAGCTAAAGCAACCCTGAGTGAAAAATGCAATACAAGGGGGATCACCTTACCAGTATTCAAGCTATATTCATGGCTACAGTAATAAAGACAGCCTGGTACTGTCATAAAAACAGACCTGTTGGGGGCTGGAGAGATGGCCTAGCGGTTAAGAGTGCCGACCGCTCTTACAGAGGACCCAGGTTCGATCCCCAGCACCCACATGGTGGCCGAGAACCGTCTGAAACTCTAATTCCAGGAGAACTCCAGTTCCAGGGGAATCCGACACCCTCTTCTGACCTCCGCGGCATTGCACGACATGGGTGCACAAACTTGCATGCAGACAGTACATTCATACACATACAGAAAGATTTATTTAATAAAAAAAAATTAAAAAAAAAAACAGACCTGTTGACCAATGGAACAAAATTGAAGATCCAAACTTGAGCTCATACAATTTCAGCCACCTCATATTCAATGAAGGGGCCAAAAAAGCTTTCTTGGAGGAAGGATAGCATCTTCAGCAAATGGTGCTGGCAAAACTGGATCACCATACGTAGAAGAACAAAATTACATGCCTACCTCTCACCCTTTACAAAAATCAACTCCAAGTGGATCAAAGAACTTAATGTGAAACCTGAAACTCTAAAAGTGATAGAAGAAAATGTTGGTAGCAATCTACAAGGCATAGGTGTAGGAAAAGACTGTTTTTTACCCAATCCTATTATCCCAAGGAAGACTTTCTAAATCTAACAGCAGCCACACAGGAAATAAGGTCAATAGCTGACAAGTGGGACCTCAACAAACTCAAAAGCTTCTGTACAGTGAAAGAAACAAGAAAGTGAGGAGAAAACCTACAGAGTTGGAGGAAACCTTCACCAGTGATACATCTGACAGAACATTAACACCCAGAATATTTTAATTACTAAAAAAAAAAAAAAAACAAAGAAGAAAACAAATGACTCACTCAAAAGATGGAGTAAAGAGCTGAACAGAGACTTCACCAGTGAGGAAGTAAATATGGCTGAGAAACATCTTAAAAAGTATTCAACATCATTAATAATTAAAGAAATGCAAATTAAAATGATTTTAAGATATCATCTCACTCCGATAAGACTAGCTAAGATCAAGAAACAAAAGACACCAAATGCTGGAGAGGTTGTGGGGAAAGGGGAATACTCATCCACTGCTGGTGGGAATGTAAACTTGTACAACCACTATGGAAAGCAGTGTGGAGAACCCTTAAAAAAACCTCAAAATGAGCCTACCACCTGACTCAGCCATACCATTTCTGGGTATATACCTACAAGACTCACTGCAAAATAACATGCACATCTACGTTTATTCCAGCTCTCTTCATAATAGCAAGGGGCTGGAACCAACCCAAATGCCCCTCAACTGGCACGTGGATAACAAAAATTTGATACATCTACAGAATGGAGTTCTATGCAGTGGTCAAGAAAGATAACACCATGAACTTTGCAGGTAAATGGATGGAACTTGAAGCCATTATGCTAAGTGAAGTAACACAGTTCCAGAAAAAAAA
>VZQC01004266.1:1996406-2012181 GCA_009823505.1 Rhizomys pruinosus
TCTCTCTCTCTCTCTCTCTCTCTCTCTCTCTCTCTCTCTCTCTCTCTCTCTCTCTCTCTGCACATGCTCACAGAGGCCAGAGGCATAGATTCTCCCATCTGGAGCTATAGATGTTTGTGAGCCATTGCTGGGATCTGAGACATGAACTTGGATCCTCTTCAAGGGCAGTACGCAGTCTTACCTGCTGAGCTATCTCTCCATGAATCACTTACTTCCAGCTGCTAGGGAATAGTTGATGGAAATGTTCACTCATGGTAAAAGTACTCACCTAAATAAGAAATGAATCCCTATTCTAAAAAAAGACACAATTTACAAATAATCATGGTAAAAGCCATGTTTAAAGTCTACAAAATACATTTTTTTTCTCAGTATCATATTGGGGGTCCTTGCCAAAGCAGAAGACAGGAAAAACAAATAAAAGATATGTAGATTTGAAGAGATACAAAACTGTATTGTTTTCAGGTGATATCATTGCTAATGTGGCAGATTTTAAAGAAGCTACAGCTAAATTAAATGATTAACTCTCTTAACTTTGATTGGCAAGATGTAAAAGACAGCTAGGTTTTTACACGCCAGCAATATGAAGCTGTAAAAGATAACTTTTTATAAAAGAAATATTTTAATAGTAGTAAACATATAATGCATTTAAATTCAATAAAAGAGCAAAATAAAACAATGAAAATAAGTCCAAGTATTACTGATAACCTAAATAAACAGCATCAAGTTCACAGGTAGAAAGACTCAGCGTTCCAAAGGGGACAGTCCTCAGTTGACTACAGCATACAGTGTTTGAGTTGTTCACCAAAAGTCATATGTTGGAAATTTAATCTCCAGTGAGTCATGCTGAGGCCTAATGAGAGATCAGGCCTTGATGATGCAGTGAGCAGATGAAGGCCATTATCCTGAATGTGTAACTCCTCAAAAACGGAGTTCAGGTACTTTATATTGTCTTGTTGCCCTTCTGCGATGGGGTTCTGGGGCAGTAAGGCCCTCGCCAGACAGATGCTTGGGATAATTGACTTACCTTTCAGAACTGTGAACCATTGCATTTCTCTTCATTATAAATGACCCAATCTCATGCATTAAATTACTGCAGCACTTCCGAAGACCCAGACACGGTGTTAATGGCAACATAAAAATTCCAGCAGATTTAGCAGCTTATTTGTTTAGAGGAGCATGACAGATTTATTGAAATGTTTATGTGGAGGGTCAAAGATTCAAGAACAATCCTGAAGAATAAATAGGTGAATAAACTTTTCCTCCCAGACCAGAAGACTTATTATAAAACCACTACTTTCTAGTATAGACTTAAATAATGGGTAGAGAACTCTAAGTTCATACACAGATGGAAAACTTGATTCATGCAGATCATTGGTGTTGCAACAGCTGGTTATTCACATGAAATAAACAACAGAACAATTAATTTTCAGGCAGATTAAGCCTGACTGCCAAATGCAAACTATGGGCAGCCATTAGGAAGTACTCAAGGACAATACAACAGGTGAATTTACAACCTCCAGGACACTATTCTTTCTTTGTGGTGTGTGTATATGTGTTGTGATGTGCATGAATGCATATGCATGTTTGCATGTATATGTATGTTTGTATGTGTATGGGTGCACATATGTGTAACTATACATGCACGTATATGTATACCTGTGAGGCCCTAGGTTGTTAATGTGTCCTTTTTATCTACTTCCACCTTATTCACTGAAGCAGGGGTTTTTTGTTTTTTTTTTTTTTACCTGGAGTGCGGCATCCACCTGCGCGTCTGCCACACCCACTCCAGTGTCGCTTGTGTAAAGTAATATGAGAAATCATATTCAAAACAGGCGGGGGAGATGTGTCCTGCGGGGCTGGACCCCCTGGAGGTCCCTGGCAGAATACCCGGCTAAGATCACCCCGAGATTGAGATGCTTTCCTAGGATATTATGTTTTTCTGGTGTTGGACTTAGCATAACACTGAGCACAATAAAGATCTTTTCTTAGGGCCAGCTTATAGATACAAAACAAACTGTTTGAATGTGCCAATAACTGGCAATTAAAATGCCTCTCTTAGGCACAGGGCTTTTTCCTGGCAGCAAGAATGGTCTGTAAGTCTTGAGTCAGAAATAGACTTAAAAATAGACTTCTCTCACAATATACATTCAAAGACCTGTGACAAATTGGAAAACAGAACAATTATATAGTGGTAATGGTTCTATGACTGTCTCTAAAGAAAAACAAGTTCCAGTGATATGTGTAATAAAAACAAAATATATCATTCCATTTAAAATAAAGTAAAAACTCCTACTTAACAATTAAAATAAAAAGACTCTTCAACCCCATTTCCCTATTTAAGTAAAGGAACAGGTTAAACAGTTTTCCTAGTTCTATGCAGCCACTGAATGCCTGAGTCCTGACACTCCCAGCAAAGTTAGGCAAAAGATAAATTACTTTACCCCAGTCAATTGTCTTACAAAAACAAAACTGTTAGTTGGAGCAAGCAGTGGAATGGCTCTTAGTTTTCAGCAAAGATTTAAACTTTAGATTAGCAGATAGAGTTAGAAAAAGCTAATAAGTAGTTTAGGATGCTATAGGAATAAGGTCTTTACTTTAATAAAAACTTAAAAGAAACTATTAACCTTAGGATATTAAGATATATTTGCTCTAGATTTAGGATAGAGATATAAGGCCAATATCTACTGCCAAGAAACTTCTACTGTGACATAGCTATTACTACTCAGTGTCCTGTAACTTTTCAATTATGACTTGTAATTAAGAGCTAACAAGTAATAACTAATTGATCATGTTAAAAACTATTGATGTTCCTTTTTTCTTAAATGTTATTTCCTTGGTAAAGGTTATCTTAAGATTCCTACATTTTACTTCAAAGAAAATTCATTTCCTGACTAAACTTTGTAATGTTTTGGTTTCCTGCTCTGCGTGCCCCGTATCTTGTCAATCATGAAATAGATAATGAGTTCTGGTTAATGTATGAGTTTTGACCTATTAGTAACATATGTAATTGTAAAGCCTCACCAAATCCTTTGTTCTGCCTTCTCCTAAGACTGCTATATAAGCACTGCCCCTGTTCAATAAAGTTGCTGTGGATTTGGGAAACTTTTCTCTGTCTCTCATTTCTACAAGCCATCAGCTTCCTCGTGTTTTCCTGCCAAAGGGAACCCCACAGAAAATACCCACGACCCCAGGAGGGCTGGCCGGTTTCAGCTGCTGGCAACAGCAGTCGGTAACACTGGAGTTTGTGGATTGCAGTAAATTAACCTGTAGATCCACTGGGCTTACAGGCAGGCTGCCATACCAGCCCAACGTTACATGGGTGCTGGGTGTTCAAACTCTGGTCTTCCCACTTGTACAACATGGGCATTATCCACTGAGTCTTCTCCCCAGCCCTTGATGACATGATTTTTAAACAAGACATAGTATAAGGAAAGTATCAGTAACTTGAAATTAAAGTTCTTACTTACAGATAGGGACAAAGAAAGAAAACTTCCACAGCGAACTGACATAGATATTTGCAGCACATACAGTGAATAAAGTATTGATCAGTACCCAGCAAATATGAAGAAAGCACTCTAGTGAGCCAGTTAGAGCCAAACAATGGTTAGAAAAAGGAGTGGAAACCAGGAATCGGAAATGTAGACAGAAAGACCAATCCTTGATCAACATGTACAAAACACAATGTACCCTGTTAGTTATGTAGAAGTGCTCTCACTGATACTGTAGCCAAATGGTGCTCTAGAGTGGCAGGAATTTGTCATGGCAAGTGTGTGGAGTACCTAGAGGCCTCATCCTGGGGGGGGGTGCAACTTGGGTTAGCACTTTAGGAGAGGCTTTGAAATGACCAAAAAAGTGTATTATATGCATATAAAAATCCTGACCCACCCATTCTACTGGTAGAACTGTATTCCAGGGAAACTCACACAAGTAGATATGAATGGTTAGGAGAATTTGCTTGGTTGCCAGTTGTCCCTGGAGCAGCCAGCCTTTAAAACACTTGGCTGCAGGTGTTCTTGCCTTTGTGAAATCCATCCTGTTGTGTGGGGGTGGGAGGGAGGGTACAATCACTTCTAAGGAAAGGAACAGATTTGAGATTAGAAATCAAAAAGAATCCTGTTCCATCTTTTCTCTTTCTCTCTGGGAACCCTTACTCTGGGATACAAGCTGTTATGTTGTAGCAGTCCTCTCAGAGTTCCACATGGTAGAGAAGAGCTGACTAGACAAAGTCAGGGAGCCCCAAGCCTGGCACATCCCAGCAATTCAGCTGGAAGAGACTTGAGAAGGCTGAGCCCTTGACTGCAGCCTGTGAAGACCTTAGTCAGAGACTCTCAGCTAAACCATGGCTGGAGCCACATCCACAGAAACTGGGAGATGGGAAGGAAGCCTCAGAGGTGGGTTTTGTTGTTTCTTGTTTTTTACTTGTTAGTGGTAAGTGATGGGGTGATTTTTCACACAGACAACTACTTATCCGAGGCTAGAAACCAAGTGTCCTTCAACAGTAGAGTAAGTATATGCATTAAACCACAGACGATCGGTGCACCTCGGACACTTGAGAAGACAGACAGGAAGGACAGTATTCATGATATGAAAGTCTAAAAAAGGGAAAAGCAACTGATAAATGCTTCATATATAAATGGAAAACCACGAAGCAAAGCAGGGGCTGATAACAAGGGTCCTGAAAGATGTCATGTGGGGGGGGGTGAGGAGTGAGCCCCTTAGTACTGCCTTTAAGGAACTACAGGCCTCATTTTTTGACAAGATGGCCAGAGTTTCATTTTATGATTCTTTTTTTTTTTTTTTTTTTTTTTTTTGGTCTTTTCGAGACAGGGTCTCCTGTAGCTCCAGCTGTCCTGGAACTCACTCTGTAGAACAGGCTGGCCTTGAACTCACAAAGATCCACCTGCCTCTGCCTCCCAAGTGCTAGGATTAAAGGCATGAGCCACCACGCCCGGCTCTATTTTATGATTCTTTTGACCACTTGTAGATGTTATATGTTCTTTTATTCATAAAAAAATCTTTTGCAAAGCAAAAGAAAAAATGGTGTTGAAATGGATAAATCTTTCTGGCAGATGGCTGGCTGGCCAGCCATGCAGATCAGACATTCTGTTCTTTACATCTAGTTAGAGAGCTCTGCTTCTTCCAAGTTTCCAAGATTAATCCATTGGCAAACATCATTTTCCTCCCTTACAAAAGTCCTTGGGCCTCCCCGCATTGCAGGTTGGGCCAACCCAGAGGCCAGCTGGGGGCAGTTTATCTGGGAACTGTACAATCCAGCGCTTGCTGCAGCAGGCCAAGCTCATTCCAGACCCTGCTTTCCAGAACCTTCCGATCGCTGCGTCCCCACCCCAGCCGGCTTCTGCACGTCTCCCCATCGCTCTCTGTTGTCTCCCTCAGTGCAATCTCACTCCTGGGCCCTGGGGCTCTTAAAGCCCAGCAAAATGACTTTCACCTGAGGGCGGCAGAGGAACCTCGGGGCCCTGAAGGAATTCAGTGTGGAGCCTCGCTCCAGCGGGTGAGATAACATCACCCAGAGGTTCCTTTGGTCTAATCCCAATGGGTCCCCTCTGAGCACAAACCAAAGACAGGCTAATAGGGGACCGGCAAGCGGGCAAGAGGAGGGGATTGCAAGGCAGGGACTGAGAACAGATCAAAAGGACAAAGAAGAAGGCCGCCCCTGCCACCTCGGCACTCTCAGGGTCCCCACGCCAGTCCCCACTCTCTTCCCTGGACCCTTGCCACACCTCCCTCCCCCTTTCCCTTTGTCGCTGCAGGCCTCACTCACCCTTTCCTTCTCACTGTTTCCTGGAGCTCGGATTCCGGGGCACAAGGAATCAGCTAGGAAGGGGGCACTAGTGGTCCCAAAAAGAGGAACCTTCAGGGTCTGGAAGGGAGTGGGCGTTTAACGGGAGGAGGTTGGGAGACGTGGAGAGTCAGCTGGCAGAGGAGGGGAGCCTGCAAGAGGCCAGTCCAAAGGATTGGCGACGCGGGGGTGTGGGCGGTGCTAGGCTGGCTGTGCCTGGATCCCAGAGGCCCTCCTTTGTGTCAGCTTCTGCTCAGAGATGCAGCCCCCAGACCTGGGATGGAGACGCAGTTCCATACCCTTGGAATGACGCCCCGCGATGTGTTAAAAATAAAGAAATTAATAATCCTTAACACTATTAGCAAATGCTGGTGACGAAATAAATATAGGAAATAACACACAGCTATTTTCAAAGAAGAGGCAAATCTGTGGGCCTTCCGTTGATTTAAATTAAAACGTCAAGTTGAGGTAAAAGGAGTGTATACTTACAACCTGCTAAGTGCTCACATACGAGGGAGTGAGAGGGAAGAACTTAGCTATTGATTCTTAGTGTGCACAACCCTGAGCTGCTTTGAAATGTGGTACAAGTGCAGCAAAACGGGGAAAAACATCTGGATTTTTAAAATACAATTTTGCTGCATTTTTCCAATTATATTTGTTTAATTATTGTCCGCTATGTGTGTGTGGGCCTGAGCGCACTAGTGAGGGCTCACTGGGCAAGGCTCCATCCCTTTCTGGAAGATCTAAGGGAAGATTTATTTTCCTCCCTCTTCCCCAGCTTCCATGAGTTGGCCCAAATTTGCCGAATTTCCTGGTCAGGGCCCTTTCTTCTATCTGCAGAGACAGTGATCTCCTCCCCCACCCAGGGCTCTGCTGTTTTATCTTCTCAGTCTATTGCTGCCCTCCGTCACTTAGCGGACCCCTTGTATCCATTCCCCTGGGTCCATCCAGATGATCTCCCGGCACAAGGTCTGGTAATGAGCAAGCACCTTTATGTCTCCCTGGCTGTGTTACATAGCTAATTCACAGGTTTTAGAATTCTAAATCATCTCTATAGGGTGGAGGTGTTTGTCCATCACAGGCAGTGTGCTAGCTTCTATCCTTTGTCCTCCTTGGGAATAATTTCTATCACACAGGATCGGAATCACCCCCGGGACTTCCAGTATGTACCGAGTATGTGACCCACTATGACCATCGAAGGGCCAGATCGTTCCAGGCCTCCCCCAGCGATTGCATAATACACTCACTGCGCTCTACCTCTAAGCAGGCATCGCCCTGCATTGTGGCTCTCTCTTCCCACTCCCTCTGAGCAATCATGCAAGCTCCCATTCTACCTGGCCTCCAGCAGGCCTGGTTTGTCCCTGGGCCTCTTTATTAAGGTAAATGTAGCTCTTCTTTTCTCTTTTGTACAGTTCAAATGACTCTCTGAGATAAGTTAATTCCTTACAGGTAGGAAACATAGTCGGTAGACTGTATCAGCAGATCAATGCTTTGTCCTCTAAGCACCACTTAAAAGTCTGCTGCTTTTCAGAATTGTAATGTGTAATAATGTGCAAGAAAGGTCCCTGGAAACTTCCAGGGCCTGGTGGAAAGATGCTGGAAGCCTGGCTAGCTGCCCTCTTCCTGCTTTTCCTCCCCAGTCCAGAGCTAGTTGGAAAAGAGCAGAGGAAGTGTGTGTGTGTGTGTGTGTGTGTGTGTGTGTGTGTGATCACAGGGATGGAGCTGTGACAAAGACACACACACACTCATGCACCAGCATCTGAATTTGAAGGTCCCTACCTGTGAATTTGAGTATTTCTACCTATTAAAACCATTCCTGTTGTATTTTGGAGTTCCTATCTCCACAGAAGTGACAGAGAAAGATGTTTGACTGGGTGGGATGCTTTTGCTCTGCAACTCTGTCCAATCGCACATCGAAAATAACACAAGCTAAAATAGCCTCTCTGTAACCAGCGTGTGTGTGTGTGTGTGTGTGTGTGTGTGTGTGTGTCCTTGCAGGGAGAGGCCTTGTAGGCCTGCATCCTGCATCCTGTTAGCTGTCAGCTTCTGGGAGGAGGAGGGTTATGGCTAGAGAGAAATGCAGCTGTCTTGGCAGAGGGAGCACTAGCTCAGCTTCAAGGAGCCTAGTCTGCTGGAAACAGTTGGTAATTCTGAAACCCGCACCTACCTCCATAGCTCTCCAGACATGCTCTATTCAGCTACACAAACACAGCAAGACACCGGCTGTTCACCTACTAGGGTGGTCATCTAAATTAGTGCTGACCTTTGGAAGCCTTTGAATTTCTAATCCTGTCCTAAATGGTTCTGCATGATGTCTTTCTGGTGGGTAAAAGGCACTCCAGCCCTGTGGCTACTTGAGTTGAGAAAGGAAGGCAGAGGTGCAAGAACACTTTGGAAGCTCTGCCCAAGGAAAGATTAAAAGATGAGACATTCTGTGGCTCCCTGAGCCTTGGACATTAGAAGATTTAGGCGACAGGACAGCCAGTTGTTCAGTTGGCTCCCACCAAACTCGGGGATCCAGTGACTGTCTCCTCGTCTTAAGGTGGCGAGTACCCCCCAGGGTGCTTGTGAAATGAGTTCCAGGGTACTGGCATATTGCATTCAGAACTAGTTGTGGTGATGGCGCTGGGTGACAGTTGGATGAGGAGTGAGTGACCTCTGCACTTTTTACGGCTTGGTTCCTTCTGCTGTAACCTCCCCCCCCCCCAGCCCCACTCTGCTGGTGGTTAATATTATACATGTACTTGACTAGATCATGTAGTACTCAGGTATTTGGCTGGATATCTTTCTGGGTATTTACTAGGAGAGTATGTTTGTATGGAAGCAGAGTGTCATTCCCCATGATGCCCTGGATGGAAGAAGAAAGCTGACCTGCTGAGAGAGACTTCTTACTCAACTGCCCTGGACTGAGATATTGGCTTTCCTTCTTTTAGAGTTGAACTGAAACTAAAGCTCTTCATGGGTCAGGAACTTGTTGGCAGTCAGACTGGCACTGTGATGTCCCGAGCCTCAGGACTTTAGATCTAACTGGAACTAAACTATTAAATCTTCTAGGTCTCTAGGTTGTTTTCTAACCTTGCAGATCTGGGAGCTAGCAAGCCTCCATAATTTAGATAACCTGTTCCTTACAGTTAGGTTCTTCATATCTGTATCTATTTCTCTCTATATGCACAGGTACACATATGTACATACATACATATATAATAATGAGACATTGTCTATTGGTTCTGTAGCTTTGAAAATCTGAAAGGCTACTCCCCCAACTTGACCCCAGGTTATTGCTTTGGAATTTTACCTATCAGATATATTTGAAATTTGTATTCATTTGGAAATTGAATACATATTTCAATTAAAATTGTTGTTCGAAATCAAGTTTGAAAATAATAGTTCTAGAAATTGTGGCTATAATAAGGCTTCCGATTACATGTCTGTGTTATTTTCTTTGTGAAAATTTTAACTACAAAGGCAAAATGATTAAGAACTACCTCTGCACAAACTTGTATGGACTCTAGGCAGTGGTGGTCCTAGCCCAACATAAAAACAAAGAAAGTATATTAAATAAATATTGCAATTTATAAAAGCTGAGTTACCATCTCTAAATGGAAGAAATTAAGCATAAACCTGGGTTTCAAAATGACATTGCAAACTCCATGATGTTACCTTGCCCCAAGAATATCTTCTGTGGATGGGGCAAGGAGAAAATATTTCCTTTTTGCAAAGCAGTTAAAAAACAAGTCAAAATTGACTTTGAAGTTAGCTTTATTACATGTAAGGCAGATAGATTGTTGCAGTAGCTGAAGGAAAACAAGCAGTTTAGAAATGCTTTCCAGAGAGGTTGTTTCTGTCAGAAAACTTTAAAGCAGCTTCGCTAATTATCCACAAGCCTCCATTTGCTACATAGCCACTCTCTGACAGTGAGTATTAGGAGTTTGATTTAGGGAGCTGGTGGTGTTGAAGAGAGTTGAGCCCTTTCAATGTCAAGGATTATCTCAGTGTTTTCCTATGGTAGGAGACAAGATGAATGGTTTAAGGGAAAATAAACTGATAAAAAGTTAGAACCTATTACCTTTTTTTCTTAAGGATTTAAATGGGAAGATAAATCTCCCTCCTTGCAAGGGTCAAAGAAAGCTGTTCAGGATTATTAAATATTTATCTCTTCCTTTTAAACTTTCTACTTTTTAAAAATAGCTGGCAACTGTACCTTACTGGTTAATTTAAAAAATGTCAATGTTTTTAGGGCCGTAGATATGGCTCAGTGGGTAAATGTGCTTACCTCAGTTCAAGCCCAGGGATCCATATTGCAGAAGGAAAGAACCAAGTCATGAGTTGTCCTCTGACTTCCACAGATGGGCCGGTGGGTGCAGGGCCGGGGGGGTGCACAATAAATAAAATGTAGTACAATATTTATGATTTTAAATCTTGAAATATAGATTTGTAGGAACTTGAAGAAAATGTTCACTGTAGCTTCATCTACCAAACATTACAAACAAGAAACTCGTTGTAGTATAGTCTACAGGATGGATACACACTACCTCACCTTTGAATGTGCATATCACTTTATTTCATTGTATGTGTGGTTCTGTGTAAACGCCAATCAAGACAGACCTGTTCCATTAGGAGACTCCTTTGTTTTACTCCTCTGTGGCTACCACACATCCCTAAAACATAATTTTTGTCTATTATCCGCCAGCCACTGTCCTGGGAACTGAGTCCCCGCTTTACTGAGACAGAAAATAATTTAAAGCATGAATAACCATATTATGTGAGTATTATAGGTTGAAATAAGTCTTAAAAAATGGTAGGTAAGAATCAAATATAGCCAGGCGTGGTGGCTCATGCCTTTAATCCTAGCACTTGGGAGGCAGAGACAGGTGGATCTTTGTGAGATTCAGGTCAGCTTGGTCTACATAGTGAGTTATAGCTGGGGCTACAGGGTGTCCCATTCTCAAAAAAAAAAAAAAAAAAAAAGAGGAAAGGAAAAAATGCACATCTACTTGTTTTGTTGAACAATCTAATTAGGTAGATATTCTTAACTGCATTTAAATTTTTTAATTTTTTAATTTTATGTGTATGAATATTACACCTGCATGTGTGTAAGTGTACCTATGTTGTGCAGTGCCCACAGAGTCCAAAGAAGGCATCAGATGTCCCTGGAACTAGAGTTATAGATGGTTGTTAGCCACCATGTGGGATTGAGGAATCAAACCTAGGTCTTCTGTAAGAGCAGACAGTGTTTTTAACTACTGAGCCATCTCTCCAGCTCTGTGAACTGCATTTTATATGAATAAAAGTTTACAGAGATTGATTTATTTAAGGCTCCAAAACAAAGAAATTATATGCACAAGTTATCATTTTTTAAACATCATAGCAAAAAGTGTTATTTCATTCTATTAACAGTTCTTTTTAAATGATACTTTTAATTTCTGCATAGTATTTTTAGTGAATATCGGGGCACAAGATAAACAAGGTCTATAGCAGAGCCTGTAGTGCTGTTCTGTGACATTTGTTATCAAACTTCCTTTTTTCATAAAATTGTTCATATTTTCCTTTGCATACGCAAGTGATAACTAACTCATTATTAACTGTCTTGTTTTCAGTGTTGGATATTTTTCTAATCCTTTAAATAGCTTTGAGCATTACTCTGGAATGCAATTAAATTTCTTGGAATTGCTTTGATCCTTTTGGCACTAGCTTTCTAAGTTTGTTAAGCAAGACCAAAGCAGTACTGAATCTTTGCCCAGGCTAGTGCTGCGTACTCTATACAGTGGTTCCTGAGTTATAGTTTTCCGGTCTTTTGTGCAGTCGTTCATCTTCCCTCCAGCCTTCCACACATCTATACTGAGCCTTTACAGACTTCCTTTCTTACCATTATTCCCTAAACAAGGCAATATAAAAATAACTTAGCATTTGCAATGTGTTAGGCATTGCATGTACCCCAGAGATAACATAAGGCATGCAGGAGATGGGTGTGATCCATGCAAATGTTATGCCATCCTAACTCTAAGTTGCTCGAGCATCTACAGATTTGGGAATCTATGGGTTCTTGGAACTAATTCCCCATAGATATCCAGGGGTGACTGTGTTAGGTTTTGTTTGCACTAAGCCTTAGGTGTTTCTTTGGGGCCTCAAATATTTCACAGTGATTAATGTCGGATATTTTTAAGTTTATTTTGTTTATATTTTCCATAGGTGCTCGAGATTGAACCCTGGACCTCGAGCTTTGAGCAGTTCACCACTAAGAAAAATAATGACAAATTTGAAAAATTTGTACTTTACATTTCTGTAGATTATAATAACCAAGAAAGTATTGTGTTTCTGAAACAGCCAAGAGAATTACGTCTCAGTTCTTCTGAATGCTTTGGCTGCCACCAGCCTCCTCCAATTTCCTCTTCCTACCTTTGTTGTGGAAGTCCCTGAGTTAAAGAAAGGGTTCAGCACCCATATGTTGACCGACAACCATCTGTAATTGCAGTTCCAGGGGATCTGATGCCCTCTTCAGACCTCTGAGGGCATTGCACCACACAAGTGCACACTTAACATGCATGTAGGCAATATTCATATGCCTAAAATAAAAATTTTAATAACTAAAATATTAAAAAAGAAAAGAAATAGAAAAAACCCCCACAGACATTTAGGTTTAGAAAGAACTATATATATGTCTTAGTGGTTTTAGTAATTATATAACTCTAAAAAATTAAGAAGCTTCCCCAAGGGTTTCATGAAGGCAGGGCTGAAATGATTGTGGGTATTGGAAAGGGAGAGGGAGGTCTGGAGAATTTCCACAGAGAATACAGGTAGCCAGAAAAGGAATCCAAACATATCATTGTAAATTAGCTCTAAGTGCTTAAGTTGGAGACAGAGGCTTGTCTTTGAAAGTGGTCCAGAGAGACAATGGCTGACAACTGGACGGCCTTGTCCTGCTTATCTGTGCTGAGTCATTTTTTTAAAAAGGTAAAAACTGAGGCCAAGCAGCACACAGCTTGATGGCTCAGAATTCAGGAGTTAAGGTTTGCAGTCACTACTCTCTTCCTTGTGCTCACAGTTTAGGCCAAAGCTTTAAAAGAAGATTCAAATGGACAAATTGAAAAAAAAAATCACAACGATGTCCACCTTTTAAATTTCCTGCTATTATATTAAACAGGAAAAGGAGAAAAGACTCAAAGCTCCCGATGGCTCCTGTTACCCTCCAAATTTCCATTAGTCACTATTACCTTCTATTATTCATGCGTATAAGCCACAGAAGAAAGCTTTGGCTATTTTAAGTAGAGAATATATATTTTTGTCTATTTTAATTCTCTGGGATAACTGTTTTTATCAGAATTCCCACTTGATGGATAAAGTGACTAAATTATTAATTAAATATGAATAGAATTAGCAGAGTCTACTTGAAGGGTACATTTTAAGACATCTATTTTTTTATCCTTTGTAAGCCATTTATAAACTTATACATGTGCAAATGAAATACTGAAGGGTACAGTGAGACCCCTCCTCACAGATTATACAATATTTTTATTTATTATTAAGAATTTGAGAAACATTATTTTTCATATTCATCATATTCATTCCATATTCATCACCTCCCCCAGCTCCCTCCAGATGTATCCCTCTTCCTTGCCTACCCAACTTTGTGTTCTTGTTGGGTCAAAAAGCTCATTGAGTTCAACTCACACTGTCCATATATTATTGGGTACATGGCCAACCACTGGAAAGTGGTGGGCCTAGCAGGGATCACACCCTTAAAGAAAATTGACTCTCCTCCTAGAAGTTACCAATTGCCCATAGCTCCTCAGCTAGGGGTGAGATGCTGGGATTTGGTCTGGCTTGAGCTTGTATAGGTCTTGTGAATGCTGTTACCACCCACCCCCATGACTTTGCATGTGCATCTACCCTGTCCCTTCAGAGAACACTGTATCATTGTTAAGAGGTATTAAAAAGCATATGTAATCTATGAGAATTGGGTTTGAAGTTGGCCAGTGTAGAAAAGCAAACTTCAAAAAAAAAAAAATCATTTGCAGCCTGTGAGGCAAAGGAGATAGGCTCAGCCTGGGACTTAGGGTAGTGTGGCCCACTGGACATTTGCCAAACAGAACACCTTATCTTGTTCTGGCATCAAGGCTCTACTGCCCATCATCCACTGGATTGTGCCCTGATTCTACTGCAGCAGGCTGGGCTTCCTCCACCCAAGTGTGCTTTGCCATCTTCTCCTATGTCAGTGGCCACCAAGTCCAAAGGACCTTGCAGCTTCAGCCAATGAAGCCTTTGGGCAGGAAGCATTCTTGCCTTTGTCAGGGGAAGGGAAGTTAGGTACAGGAGGGCAGCCAAACTCTGCTCCACAGGAGCTGTGAAAATCCCTGTGAAGCAAACTCGGCAGTGTCACCTTGAACTTGGCCGGGTCAGCCCAGGTGCTGTTAGTATACTGCTAATGCTCTAGAACTATCTCTGGGGACCATTTTAGCGATCCTCACCAATGTTCCTATGCTTTCTTTTTCATTTTTATTTTTCAATACACTTCTAAATTATTCTTTTAATTTCCTCTATGACTTATGCATTATGGAACACATTGTTTCATTTTTCTTTTGTCTTTTTGAGACAGGGTCTCCCTGTAGCTCCAGCTGGCCTGGAAGTCACTCTGCAAACCAGGCTGGCCTTGAACTCACAAAGATCTGCCTGTCTCTGCCTCCCAAGTGCTAGGATCAAAGGTATGCGCCACCATGCCTGGCCTATTTTTCAATAGAATGCTCAAAACATATATTGAGAATGTGGTTTGTTCAGTATAAGACACTGAGAGATAATCAAACAATGTGAAATGATGCTTTAATGGTTATGAGAGGAACTTTATATCTTTCTGCAAAAAGAAAATGGCAGTCAGGGCAGACACAGAAAACCTAAATGAAGGTCTGTACAGTCGCAACAAAACTGACTGCAGCTGTGTTTGTTGTTCAAAATTGACTTTGAAATAGAAGCTAGTCCCCTAGATATATATTAACAGTGTTTGCCAACTTGTTTGTAATAGGGAGAATGTACCAAGAATTTTCAGAAGTCTGGTTTTTGATGTTGCATTCATTGATGTGGATATCTATAAAAACAAATCTGGAAATAGCTTCAGATTCCTTAAACCACCAAAGGGGGATAAAATCAAGGCTTAGCTTTCTGATACCGAGTACTTGAATATGTAGCACACTGTTCAGTGCTGTTTCATTCTCACCACGGAGTCTCTGGGCATGAGTCCCAGAAAGTCACAGGAGACTCTTATCTTCTGCAAATCACTGCAAGTGGAAAGCAGACCCATGTTTTAAAGCATCTATGTTAGAACCAAGTGAATGTGAATCATTTAAGAATATTGAGTGTGAACGGAATAGAGGATTAGGTTGGTAATTTTACACAAAATTCCTCTCTCCACATTGCCACAAGTCTGCTACAAAAAGTCAAAAGAATCCCAGCCTGGAGAAAGACTGAAAGAGTCTTCAATGAATGTGAGTTCACCGATGATCCTTTCAATAGGCCAATATTTTCTGTATTTTACAGAAAAGAAAATGCAAAGCTCAAAGAGACTACGTAGCGCCCTTCTAGTTTCTGGGAAGAGATGTGGATTTAAGCAAGGATCCAAAGCTTATGTTCTTAGGATGTGACACTGTCAATCATAACGAGACAGGGGTATGGTAGGGGTGGGGGCATGTGTAAAAAGAGCCTGGTGTGTCAGATCTTTAACCAGCAGGTCTACAATAGAGACATGTGACAGGACAGTGGTCTACCCTGTGTAGTATCCTTCACCTGCTGGGTGGGCTTTCAGAGGGTAAAGAAGGGTAACATTCACCCTGAAATCCCAGCTTCTGACAATGGTAGCACTTCAAAGATGCTTATCAAATTAATGGAAAATGTAGTGTCCACTTTGGATACAGACCTCTTCTTTAATTATTATTGTTACACACACATAAAGACATATATATATATATATATATATATATATATATATAT
>VZQC01004266.1:2012796-2056017 GCA_009823505.1 Rhizomys pruinosus
AAAAAAAAAAAAAAAAAAAAAAAAAAAAAAAGAAAGAAAGAAAGAAAGAAAGAAAGAAAGAAAGAAAAAGAAATTGCACTTGTCTGGGAAAGTAGTAAGTTCTTCTCGAGGGTCTGGGACCTCCCCAGCCATGTGGATTTGGCTATGTTTACAGTACCATGCATGGTTCCCTCCTATTCAATGGGCCTTGAGTCAAATTAGACAGCTGTTGATTACCCCTGAGATAAAAGTGCCACTACTGCACCAGTAGAGATAATTGACTGGACCAGTCATTGTTGAAGTCCATAGGGTTTACGGCTGGGTAGGACCATTGGCTGATGTTCTCCCTCAGCAGCTGGCTTAGGATCTTCTGATACAAAGAGAAGCTTGACTTTGGGGAGGAGGTTTACAGGTCAGTTCCAACTCAATTGCTCCAAATTGTGAGTTTCATGTTTAGGTGTGGTAGACATGTTTTGGGTAGTGCTTGAGCTTTGATCAATGATTACCTTCATTGCTCATCCTTATAGTTACAATTCCTCCCTGAACTGTGTACTCTTCTGCACAATGCTATATGTGAACTTGAGAATAATGCACCTTGTGTGCAAGGTGAAACATTCTACAGAATATGTCAGGTCCATTTGAGCTGAAGTATTATTCGAATGCAATGCTTATTTATTTATAATTTTGTCATTATGATCTGTCCAATGCTCAGCATGGGGTAAGGAGGTTCCCTAATGTTGTAATGTATTTTATCTCTTCCTTCAGATACTTTAATATTCCTTTAAAATAAAACATTTAGGTGATCCAACATTGAGTGTACAGGAGCATTTGTAATTATTACATTGTGTTAGTTGGTTGATTGTCCCTTTCATCATTATTTAACATCTTAGTTGCTTCTTACAGCTTTTGGCTTAAAATCTTCTTGATGTGTTAGAAGCAGAGCTAACCTTGCTCATCTTTGTTTCTTTCTTTCTTGTATGTGGAGTATCTTTTCCCATTCCCTCTCTTTCAGTCTATGTTTTTCCTTTTATTAAAACAGGTTAGTTTCTTTAAGGCAGCTTATAATTGGGCCTTTTTAATCAGTTACACCCAACAATTTCCTTTTTAATAGGAAAGTTTAATCTATTTTCATTCAAGAGAGTTACTGTTAGGTAATAACTTGCCAGTGCCATTTTGTTTTTCCCCTTTCTGGTTTGTTTGTTTTTGAGGTATAGGATTGTTTCTTTTCTTTTCTCTTCTTTTCTTTTCTTTTCTTTTTTGTTGTTTTAGGTTTCTACAATTTGTGAATACCAAAGGCTTACATAGAATACTTTATGGGCTGGAGAGATGGCCTAGTGGTTAAGAGCGCCGACCGCTCTTGCAGAGGACCCGGGTTCGATCCCCAGCACCCACATGGCGGCTGAGAACCGTCTGGAACTCCAATTCCAGGAGAGCTCTAGTTCTAGGGGAATCCGACGCCCTCTTCTGACCTCCGCGGCATTGCACGACACGGGTGCACAAACCTACATGCAGAAAGTACATTCATACACATACAGAAATAAATAAAATTAATAATAATAAAAAAAGAATACTTTATAACTTCATCCTTTAAATAGCCTACTTTAAGCTATAGTTTTATTTTAATTGACCACAAATACTCCCAATTCTTCAAGTCTTGGTTTTAATATCATAACTTATATGATATTATATGATATACTCTTTGATAATTTTTATTAATAGCTTTGACTCTTTAATTTGTATAACCAGTATTAAGAATAAAATTGTTGTAAACACCATATTGCTGTCCTAGAGTACTCTTAATTTGGCTCTGTTTGATTGATATCATTGAGTTTTGTGTTTTTAGATGCTTCACATCAGTAATTATCAGCTTTGTATATTGGCCAAAATAGTGCCCATTAGCCAGTCCTGTGAGGTAGAGCCAGTGGTTATAAGCTACTTAGGTTTTGGTTTGTCTAGAAACAATTTGATTTACTCTTCATTTCTGAAAGTCAGCATTGCTAAGTGAAGTTGTCTTGGGTAGCATTGTTTTGCCTTTTAGTACATTGAGACTACAGATCATCCCACTCTCCTGTCTGCAGGATTTCTTTCCTAGAGACAAAGCCTTTAATATATTTATATTTGGGTGACACTCATGTATAGACCACAGGAGGATGAGTAGAACTCGACACTTTACCTCACCATTTCAGTGACGTCACCAGAAACAAATCTCCATATCTTTGATACTAAGATACGTCAGTTAAGATACATTGCTTCCAAAAATTACTCTGCATTATCACCTGATTTTTTTTAAAGATTTTATGTATTTTAAGTATGTTCGTGTGTGTGTGTGTGTGTGTGTGTGTGTGTGTGCACATGAGTGGAGATGCCCAGGGAGGCCAGAAGAGGGCGTCAGATCCCCTGGAGCTAGGTATTGTATGTCCCTGCATGGGTGTTGGGAACTGAGCTGAGGACATCTGCGAGAACAGTTTGCACTCTAAACCACTGTTCTCTCAGCCTTCTCAGTTGATTCTTTGCATTCATTGTTTACGAACTTTATTCAGCCTTTCTGAATCACACATATGCACAGTAAAGTACCATCCCTCTGATACAGAATAAGCACATTGTATAGTGGAATAAAATATGTTCTTTGGGCCTCATGAGTCATCTGAAAAATGTGGCCACGTTTGGCATGTCACATGTGTGACAAATCCTAGAGAAGTTGTTTAGGTTCCTTGATTCAGTTACTTCTGTTTTTTTCTTTTTTCTGACTTGTTTTGCAGCTCAAAAATCTTCACATGGTCAGAAGGAGGCAGAGCCACATATGGCTGCCTGACTTCATCCTTTTTAGCCTGTGCAGTGGCTGGGACACTCAAGTCCTCCTATTTGTCCTGTTCTTGCTGATGTACCTGGTGACAGTGCTGGGGAGCTTCTTCATCGTTCTTCTGATCAGACTGGACAGCCACCTCCACACTCCCATGTATTTCTTTCTCACCAGCCTGTCCCTTGTGGATGTGCCTCATGCTACAGGAGTAGTTTCCAACTTGCTGGCTCAGTTTCTCATCGACCATAAACAATTTTATTTCTGAGTGCAGTTGTTTTCTTCCCTGGGCGTGGATGGCACTGAGTTTCTTCTACTGGCAGTCATGGTCCTTGCCTACTGTGAGGCAGTGTGTGGCCCTCTGGAGCACTCACTCATAATGGAGAGCGATGCACAAAGTGTGTCATCAAATCTTGCATCATTGTCCCCATCAACTCTCTTGTCTCTCTGTGCTGCCACCGCCTTCCAGCTGCCCACGTGTACCAACAACATCGACCATATATCCTGGGAGCTCCTGGTTGTGGTCAGGCTGGCCTGTGTGGATACTTCTTCCAATGAAGTTGCCATCATGGTGTCTAGCAACATCCTCCTGATGACCCCCTTCTGCCTAGTTCTTTTGTCCTATGTCCACATCATCGTCACCATCCTGAAAATCCAGTCTACAGAGGGAAGGAGGAAAGCCTTCCACATCTGTGCCTCCCGGCTCACCGTGGTCGCCCTGTGCTATGGGATGGGAATTTTCACCCATAGCCGGCCCCACTCCAGCCCCTCTGTCCTTCAGGAGAAGTTGATTTCTCTGTTCTGAGCCATTGTAAAATCCATGCTGAATCCCATGATTTACAGTCCAAAGAATAAGGAGGTGAAGAGGGCCTGGAACAATTCCTTGGGTCCATATTAAACCTTATGATAATTCATAAGCATCACTGGAGAAAAGAGCTTTGCTTCTGTGTTCCGTATACTCATTCCAGATAGGACAGGCTTTACCATGGCAACGCAGAATAGATGGCATAGTATGCGCTGATGAGTGAACGTGCTGGGTGCAGGATGGCGATGTGCTGATGAGTGAACGTGCTGGGTGCAGGATGCGGGTGCATTCCTGTGTCGCAGCAGCATGTTTAGTGACACTAATCTTCCACCACTTTACAGCTTGTAGCAGCACTTGGTTTGTCTCCTTGTTGGCACTTTGGATTAGTGTCCTTTTTTCTGAATTATTGAAAATGATTTTGGTGTTCTCATGTGGAAAAATGCACTTTCATTTTGTAGACTCCTTTAAAATGGTAAAGTAATAACATCCAATAACTGCACGAGGCAACATGATAATGAGATCATTTTATCAAGACCAATTAGATGTTTTTTTTTTTCTATGCTATCTACTACTTGTGTACACAATGCCTGCTGGAGTGCTGGAAAGAATAGAAAAAGATCAAGTGGAGCCTCATTTTATTCTGATAAATTACCAAAGGCTCTTTGCATATGAGATAATTTATGACTGGTCAAGTAAAGGTTATGTTTTAGATAATACCATCAAATGCTCAGTTTGAAAAAAAAATTAGGGAGTATATAGTAAGTGTCATATTCCAGCATAAAATGGCACATTGCTTTCCATTAATATGTATAGTTGTTATTTATCAATTGAAAAATTAAGCCAAAAATGTTATAAATTTTATGATGTCTGGAAAAGTTCAGAAACTCCCCAGCACTCAGGAGGCAGAGGCAGGCTGATCTCTGTGAGTTCAAGGCCATCCTGGTCTACACAGTGAGCTCCAGGCTAGCTGGGACTAAAGGGAGACCCTGTCTCAAGAAGACCAAAAAAAAAAGTTCAGAAACTTTAGAAAAAAATATGTGCAGTAAGATACTAGGTAATATAAATGTAAAAAATGATGACTTTTTAAAAGATTTATTTATTTTTATTTTATGTGTATGCCCATGCCTGCATGTGTAGGTGTGTCATGTATATGTATGATGCTTGCATAGGTCAAAAGAAGGAGTCAGCTCTTTTGGAACTGGAATTACAGGTGGTCAGGAGCCACCATGTCGGTACCAGGTCCTTTGCAAAATCAGCCACCACTCTTAACCACTGAGCCATTTCTCTAGCACTCAAAACCATTAATCTATGAAAAGGCACTCTCCTCAGCCAAAGGCAGTGAAAGGCACAGAAAACTTGAATGTAAATTATTTTATAGCATTAGAATGGTCTGTTCATTCTGCAGAGAGCCTCAAGGATTCATATTAAGGATTCCTTCCATCCTTTTTTGAACACATGCCCTAGTCAATCTCTATAAACTTAGTGACAGAGACTTAAAATAGGTTGCATGCCTGATGAAAAGCCTATTTACTTGTGAGTCCAGAGATGGTTCAGTGATCAAGAACACTGTTTGCTATTTCAGAGGACCCAGGCTTGGTTCCCAGGACCGAAATGTAACTCACAACCATCTATAACTCCAGTTCCAGGGCATCTGATGCCCTCCTCTGGCCTCCATGGACATTGCATGGCATGGGTACACATACATATGTACAGGCAAAACACTCATACACATAAAAAATTAATTGTAAAGCCAAAATGCTGTAAGAGAAGTGGGAGAAGTAATTAAACAGGTCAATTAAGTTCCAAAAAGGCAAAAGGATAGGAATATCTGATCTTCTCATTGCTTTAAAACAATTTAAATACATTCCTCCTTCTGTCTCTTCTTCAAGTAAATTACATCCCAGTTCTATCCTTGGTAAGCATGTTCATACAAAACTTCAGGGTGAAAAGTGCAAGGTTTATATAATCCAAAGCCACTTTAATATTTGGGTTTTCCCTAATTATAATCCTATTCTAAATGTTTCAAAGGAGTCATCTGAAAAGATGTCAATACTACCAGACCGAATATTTGTTGGTTTAATAGAATATCTATCACATGTTCGTTCATACAGGAGAATCAATAGTTAAAAGATGCATTGCTGACAAACACGGGCATGCTCCCATAGCAGGGATGATAGACAATGAAATGATTATACAGCAAAGCTGTGTCACAGAGTAAGCCTAGGGTATGACTTTAGAAATCTTCCTGTTCAGGGGCTGGAGAGATAGCCTAGCGGTTAAGAGCACCGACTGCTCTTACAGAGGACCCGGGTTCGATCCCCAGCACCCACATGGCGGCTAAAAACCGTCTGTAACTCCAATTCCAGGAGAACTCCAGTTCCAGGGGAATCCGAGACCCTCTTCTGACCTCCGCGGCACTGCACGACACGGGTGCACAAACCTACATGCAGACAGTACATTCATACACATTCAAAAATAAATAAAATTAAAAAAAAATTTAAAAAATAAAAAAAAAAGAAATCTTCCTGTTCAAAATAACCTAAGAGAGATGAGGATAGCTAGATCTGCTCGGGGTAAGTTCCAAATGGACAAACAGAAAAGAGTCTTCAAGCACAGGTACAGCTGAAAGTCTTGCATTAAGATTATTAAAGGCATGGTGGTTCACGCCTTTAATCCCAGCACTCAGGGGGCAGAGGCAGGCAGATCTCTGTGAGTTCAAGGCCAGCCTGGTCTACAGAGCGAGCTCCAGGCCAGCTGGGACTAAAGGGAGACCCTGTCTCAAAAAGATAAAAAAGAATATCAAAATAAGAAACAAAAAGAGGACTAAGCTGACATGCTAAATTGATAATTACTATTACACAAAGAAGAAATGAGTGGAGAAAGAGAGAGAGAGAGAGAGAGAGAGAGAGAGAGAGAGAGAGAGAGAGAGAGCTGAGTGGAGATGCAGAATATGAAAACTCACCCAATTGCTGGAATCCACTTGGAGTATAAGTTCTTTCTCTGGTTCCTAGAGACCTAACTCCCCCTGGGCTAAATGTTTAAGACTGAGTAGACAAATATCAGGCTTTTTCACTTTACAATTTATAGTTTGCTTATTAGAAAAAAAATTATTCCTTTGCATAGTGCATTGTTAAGAATATTGATACAATCTCTCATTCTGGATAGATCCCTATCTTACAGTCTTTATATTATAGAATCTGTCTTCCACCTACTCCTTAAACCTATTCTTTGTGCTATCTGTTAAGGAAAAAAAAAGTAGAAGAAAGTTGTAACTCCAATATGTCAGATCCTGTAACTTTGTCTGTTGAAGCTATCTTTATGTAATACTGTTAAGTATTTCTCATGAGATGGCCCTCAGTTGACTTCTATAGAGAACTGTATAGGAGGTTAAGAAATGTAAAGTTCATGGAATGAGATGGAACAGTTTCCAGACCCCAGAACTTTCTCATCTATGCCTATGAAGGACATAGGTTGCGTACCAGATAGGTAAGTTCTGGGCTGGATCCCACAGGACTGAGGACAGCAAGGCTGTTTGTATAGATAAAGTCTTCATGTAGATTGTCTTCTAAGTATGAAATAAATAAGCTAAAATTCTAAATATTTGAAGTGTTCAACAATCTATTAAGTGATATCTGCTTGGAGGAGAAAGATGACTTATGGGAGATCCAAGAAGGAAGGAGTTTGTATTTATCAATATCAACTTGATATCATTTGATGGTGAGAAGTCATAAGTGTGCTTACAGTGTCAGCTTGCCAAAGTTATAAAACTTAAAGTTATGCAGTTGTGCAAATAATTGGACTAAATATCCCTCAAGGTTTACTCATTATCTTGGTTCCTAGAATTCTTACTATGTAGGGTTCTTGTCTATGGGGGGATGGATATTCTAAATATCCCATTTAGAGGTCTAAAAAAGTACATGATCTCAGATATATCCTAATCTGGTCAGTGTCCAGTGAATGTGGTAGAGACTGGATGCTTGTTCTGTGAACTAACTTCTTCCTCTTTCTGCCGTACAATTATATTAAATATGAATCCTCTCTGGGTCAGTCTACTGCTATACTCTATCTACAAGGACAAACTACCATGGAATTGTTCCATCTTATTTTTTTTTTTTTTTGTATTCTCAAGACAGGGTCTCCCTGTAGCTCCAGCTGTCCTGGAACTCACTCTGTAGACCAGGCTGACCTTGAACTCACAAAGATCCGCCTGCCTCTGCCTCCCAAGTGCTAGGATTAAAGGCGTGCGCCACCAACTTCTAAATCTAGTTGTTCTTAGAGGGGATTAGAGATGTAGCTCATTAAGAGGCTAACAAGTACAAGGCCCTGGGCTCAACCCCTGGTACTGATGCAAAACAAACAAACAAACAAACAAACACCACAATACACAGTATAGCTGCTTTTGGAGCATTCTCCTGTAGGGTGAAGTTCAGGTGGTGCCTTGTCTACTAGGGTTCTCAGGCTTCCTGCACACTAGAACAGCCCAACCCTGCCACATTGCCTGGAAAGCTAAGGCCCATTATACAACAAAGCAGATTTATTTCCAGCCTCAGAACAAGCCTGGTATCTTAATCCCTGGAGAGAGAGGGGTGAATATCACCAATGACACAGGCAAGAATACTTTGCTACCCAGGGAATCAGAGCCTTGGTTGAGTTGTGCCATGCTGTCTACTAAGCCAAACAGGATCCTGCCTGCCTGGAAGTAGGTAGGCTGAGCTACTATTGGTCTGAGACCCTGAGATGCCATGCCTTTAAATAAAGAGGGGTTGAGGCTAGAGAGATGGCTCAGAGGTTAAGGGCACTGACTGCTCTTGCAGAGAACCCAGGGTTCAATTCCCAGCACCCACAGGTGGCGAGCAACCAACCATCCATAACTCCAGTTCCAGGGGAATCCGTGGGTGCACTAATACACATGCAGGCAATACACTCATACACATAGAATAAAAATAAAATATTAACAAAAGAAAGCAGAGTCATTGCGTCATCCTCACCCATAAGTGTCTAAGCAATAACAGCATCTTGCCATTTCTGGATATTGTCACTGTATTTAACCTCAGAGAGCCTGGGGTGCTGTGTCATGTCCCATCAAGTCTGGGTCCAATGTCCCTACTGTGTGCTGCATTCTGCCATTGCTGCAATTCAGGATCTGTAAGATGACGTCAATGCATGCACACTGAAGAGCCGCTGCATCTTTCTGAATTAGCACAAACATCAGTGCAAGGACATGTGAAATACAAGAGAGGAAGGAAGGAGAACACCACCAAATAAATACAATAACTCCTCAGGAAGTGACCCCAGGGAAGTAGAAACTTGTGAATTGTCTGAGAAGGATTCAAAATAATTCCTGAATTTGGGCATAGTGGTGCACGTCTGTAGTCTCAGCGTGTGAGAGGGATATGCAGGAAGGTCATCAACTAGAGGCAAGCTTGGGGTCCATTGTGAATCATGCCTTGTAAATCCCAAACAAAGAAACACCCCTCAATCTTATAATTCAATGAAAGTAGGAAATAATTCCTGATTGGAACTACAAATTTGACAAAGGGATGAGGTATGATCAAAAGGAACCAAATAGATATCCTGGCACTAAAGAATTCAATTAATGAAATGAAAAATAAAAACACTAGATGGACTTAAATAGAAAAGTCTGACAGCTTGAGTGTAGGGCTTTTGAAACAATGAAGAAAAGGAAGAAAAAATAATGAAAAGAAAGTCAGAGCCATCATTAAGTCAACCAATATTTGCATTATAGGAGCTAAAGAAGATAAAAAGACAAAGAAAGGGAAAGAAATAATTGTTGACACTCATTTTGAGAGAAAAATTTCATATAGCTGTGTTCCAAGGAACATTCCTCCAGGGAAAACTATAGCCTAACTTAAGAAGGTCAAAGGCAGAGAATTTTAAAGGCACCAAGAGAAAAGTTTCAGTCACATGTAAGGGAATTCCTGCCAGTGAATGTTTTCAGCTGAAACCTTATAGAACAAGAAATATGGGATGATATTATCAAAGCACTGAAAGAAAAGTCTGCAAAGAACAGCATAGCTCACAAATCTGTCCTCAACCTTTTTAGCTAAGATCAAGTGCCCTTGCTTATCAGATTCATGCGTTTAAACATAGTTAAAAGGAAAAATAGTCAAAATACCTGAGCCACCACTCCTAGCTTTTTTATCTGTATGAATGTACTGTCTGCATGTAGGTTGGTGCACCGTTGTCACGCAATGCTGCGGAGGTCAGAAGAGGGTGTCAGATTCCCTTGGAACTGGAGTTAAAGATGGTTCTTAGCCGCCATGTGGGTGCTGGGAATTGAACTCAGATCCTCTGCAAGAGCAGTTGGAGCTCTTAACCACTGAGTCATCTCTCCAGCCCCTAGATCCCTGTAGTTTTTTATGTAGGCAGTTAATGCTGTAAACGTTTCTCTTGGACTGCCTTCATTGTATCTCATAAATTTTGGTAGTGTCAAAATCAGGGCTGAAATTAAAGAAATACAAAAAAAGGAAAAAAATTATAATGCAAGGAATCTGTGAAACAGAGTTGGTTATTGGAAAATATTAGCAAGGTGGAGAAAACTTTAGTCAAATTAACCAAAGTAAAGAGAGAGGACCAAAATTAATAAAATCAAAGAAGGAAAGAGAAACATAACAAATACTGAGGAAATTCAGAGAATCATAAGGACATACTTTAAAATCTATTGTCCACTAAACTGGAAAATCAAAAAGAAATTCATTTCTAGATATGTTTGACTTACCAAAATTAAACCAAGAGGAACCAAAAAATTTAAATATACCCACGACAACCAATGAAGTTGAAGAAGTAATCAGAAATCAAACTTTCTTGCCTTTATCAAGATGACTATTAAAACTCCGTGGTGTGCTTTTTCAGGCTGATGCTGTCATGAAATGTTTCGATTTTTAAATAATGAAAAAGCTAAATTAGCCATGATGCATTAACATTTTAATAGTCAGAATAACTTTTCTAGCATTTTATTAAGGACACCTGCTTATATCTTCATGAGAAATCATGCTCTGTGGTTTTACTTTGATTGTGATATTTTCACCCCTGATTCCAGTGTCAGAGAAATGGAGTCTGGTGAAATGACCGGAAGTTGTTCCCTCTTTCTTGATAGAAGCATTGTTTTGCTTTGTTTTGTTTTTTTTAGTCTTTTCGAGACAGGGTCTCCTTGTAGCCCCAGCTGTCCTGGAACTCGCTCTGTAGACCAGGCTGGCCTTGAACTCACAAAGATCCGCCTGCCTCTGCCTCCCAAGTGCTAGGATTAAAGGCGTGCGCCACCACGCCCGGCTGATAGAAGCATTTTTAAGAAAGTGGAACTGTCTTCTTATTGGGTAGGATAGAGTGAAGAAATCATCTAGGGCTGAGATTTTTGAAAGGTCAAAAGAATTTAATGTTTTGATAAATAGATAATTATTCAGGCTACATTTTTACACTAAACTAAGCTTTAGAAATGTAAGTGCTTTAAAGAAATTGCCAATATTACCTCCATTTTCTACTTTGTGTGTGGTTTAGGGTCAGAATGTTCTGTTAGTTATCTTTATTATCTGTACATCAATAGAATTGTCCTTTATTTCTCATTTTGATCTCTCTCTCTGTCTCACTCTCTTCCCTCTGTTCTCTGAAGAAACTTTTAATTCTATCTTTAATTACTTTAGATTTGCATTTTTGTCTACCTGTAAGAATTCTTTAGTCTTATTTCATTGTTATCTTCAATACTGAGTCTAATTGATCATACTTTCTGTGTTATTAAGTGTAAAATATCAGTTTAGGATATCTTTGCATTCTCATATAGGCTCATAAGGGTGTCAAATTCATGTGTCTTTCAGGACCACTTCAATTGGATTTAATAAATTTTGATATTTTTTCATTTTCATGCAATTAAAATATTTTGTGATATTTCTTTTTTTGGTGGCACACACGCGGTGTACATTTTTATTTTTTCTATTGCTTTTTAATTATTTTTCATTTTTTAACAATAAGTAATAATTTATGAGTACAAGCATCCTTCATGTAAAGCCAATTTGCAAGCAGTTGTGCCCAAACCCACACAGCGCAAGGGTCCCACCATCCAGCTGGGGGGCTTGTATGTTCAATCAAGTTGATCAAATAAGTGTGCAGTCTATATTGCTGTACTTTCACCATTCAAATACAAGGTGGCTGAAATTGTATGTGCTCAGGTTTGGATCGTCAGTTTTATTCCATTGGTCAACAGGTCTATTTTTGTGCCAGTACCAAGCTGTTTTTATGACTATAGCCCTGTAGTATAGTTTGATGTCTGGTATAGCAATCCCCCCTGTATTGTTCTTTTCACTCAGGGTTATTTTGGCTATTTGGGGTCTTTCGTTTTTCCAAATTAAATTGAGGATTTTTTTTTCCAAGCCTGTGAAGAAGCTCTTGGGGATTTTGATTGGGATTGCATTAAATCTGTATACGAGTTTGGGTAGAATGGACATTTTTACTATATTTATTTTCCCAATCCATGAGCATGGGAGGTTTGTCCATCTTCTGATGTCTTCCTCAATTTCCTTTTTCAGGGGTTTAAAATTTTTGTTGTAGAGATCCTTGGTGTCTTTGGTTAGGTTTGTTCCTAGGTATTTTATTGTTTTTGAGGCTATTGTGAGTGGGAAGGTCTCCTTGTAGTCCTTCTTCAGTTGCTTGTTGTTGGTGTAAAGAAAGGCTACTGATTTTTCTAGATTTATTTTGTATCCTGCCACTTTACCAAAGCTCTTAATCGTTTCTAGGAGTTTTCTGGTGGAGTTCTTAGCATCCCTTAAGTAGACAATCATATCATCAGCAAAAAGGGATAGCTTGACTTCCTCTTTTCCAATTAGAACTCCTTTAATTTCCTTTTCTTGCCTTATTGCCCTAGCAAGGGTTTCAAGCACTATATTGAAAAGGAGTGGTGTCATGGTGGCTGAAAACCATCTGTAACTCCAATTCCAGGAGAACTCCAGTTCCAGGGGAATCCTAGACCCTCTTCTGACCTCCACGGCATTGCACGACACGGGTGCACAAACCTACAGGCAGACAGTACATTCATACACATACAAAAATAAAAAAAAAGAAAATGAGTGGTGACAGGGGGCAGCCTTGCCGAGTTCCTACCTTTAAGGGGAATGCTTCTGTCATTTCCCCGTTTAAGATGATATTGGCTGTTGATTTCCTGTATATGGCTTTGATTACATTGAGGAATGATCCCTCCAGTCCAATTCCCTCTAGGACTTTAAACATGAAGGGATGCTGGATTTTGTCAAAGGCTTTCTCCGCGTCAATTGAGATGATGGTGTGGTTTTTGTCTTTCAGCCCATTTATATGTTTGATGATATTTATTGATTTTCGTATGTTGAACCATCCTTGAATCTCTGGTATGAATCCAATTTGGTCATGATGGATGATCTTCTTGATGTGGGTCTGTATGCGATTTGCCAGTATCCTGTTTAGAATTTTGGCATCTGTGTTCATTAGGGAGATGGGTCTGTAGTTCTCCTTTTTGGCTGTGTCTTTACCTGGTTTTGGTAATAGCGTGATGCTGGTTTCATATTTTCCATTTATTTCTTTTAAAAAATTATTTTTTTTAAAAAATTATTATATATATACATTTCTTTTGAATAAATGTATTATTTTCATATTTTAAAGATATGTATTTTTATGTGTATAATTTTTTGTCTACATGTATATACTTGCACCACATGCATGCAATGCCTATGGAGGCCAGAAGAGGGCATCAGACCCCATGGAGCTCGAATTACAAACGGTTGTGAGTAGTCAGTGGGGCTGGGAACCAAACCTGGGTTCTCTGAAAGAGCAGCAAGTGCTCTTAACTGCTAATCCATCTCTCCAGCCCCTTAAAGATGTGTATAATTTTTAAACTTTATTTTTGTTTTATGTGTATGTTCTTCCTGCCTGTATATAAGTGCACCACACTTGCGAAGTGCTCATGGGGCCCAGAAGAGGGCATCTGCTTCCTTCGAACTCGAGTTCCCAGGGTTTTTGAGCCTGCATGTAGATTCTAGGAATGGAACCTGGATCCTCTGCAAGAGCAGATAGTGTTTTTAACGGATGAGCCGTATCTCCAGCCCCGTTATAAAGATATTTTTGAGGTCTGAAGAAAACGACCTAGAATGAGATCTGACATTGTGAATCACTTTCTGCTAGTATTTTCCAAGTCTTCTGTTTCTTGACAGGCTGTGTGGTATTTGTTTTGAATATTGAGAGTAGGGTATAAACATACTGAACTAGAATAGCTGAGCCAACAATTTCTTTTTTCATTTCATTTTTCTTATCATAATATTAAAAATTTCCTGATAGAAGTCTACATATATTTAGGATTGCTATGCTCGCTTAACCTAAGTTCTTTCATTACAAAATATCCATCTCTAATTCTTCGTATCTTTAATTTCTTTCCTTTTCCAAGTGCACCGATTTTCCCACCCCCTAACAACACCCACCTTCCCTCCTCTCCTAAGTTCTCTCCTCTGCATGTCTCTCCGCCTCCCCTCCCATGGAACTGCCCCACTTCTCTGCCTCCACTCTAGCAATGTCTGTTCCCTATTATCCCCTTCTTTCATGCTTTTTCTTTCCCTTTATCTCCATGTTTTTTTTTTCCATTTTCCTTACACTCACATATAAGGAAAAAATGCTGAGCTCTACAAATGAGGGAAAACATATGTCGCTTACTTTTCTGAGTCTGTGTTACTTCATTTAGTATAATAGTTTTTAGCTCTATTCATTTACCCCCAAATTTCCTACTGTAAAGCTACCTGTACATCCATGTTTATTCCTGCTCTTTTCACAACAGCTAAGAAATGGAAACAATCTAAATGTCCCTCAAGTGATGAGTGAATGAAAATGTGGAGCATTTACACTATGAAGTTGTACTCAGTGCATTTTTAATTCTTTTAGTGTCCTGTGTCTGATATTACTACAACTAATCCATTTTTTATTTGAACTTCTGTGGTTTATCTTTTCCCATCTTTTCATTTTTAATATATCAGTGTATTTCTTTCTTATAGACTGTAGATGATTGGCTGCCATTGTCATGCAATATGAGGGTTTCTTTTATCCACTTAGTGTACTTGGATTTATTACTTGCATTTGATGTAATTAATTGGTATGTTTTAATTTAAATCTTCTATCTTGCTAGTGGTTTTTTTTTTTTTTTTTGAGTTATACACAGTCTTTTCCTAAGATAATTTTCAGGACATTTATAATTTTATGATCTGATTTCATCAGTATTATCAACTTATTTTATATCATATAAAAAGATTTTAGTGTTTGTGCCAGAGTTTAAAATATATGTATATATTTTACATTAATCCAAATCTATCTAAGATGATGGAATCTTAGAAACTGGAATTATTCCTTTGGTCTCCAGAATAAGTAAAAACAGTGGTGAACTAGACATGGAAGACTTCACAGTCATGAAAATTTTTCATCACAGCTCAAAGAGAAGAAGACGTCCATTTCTTTCATTTCCATATTAACTTAGAAATTAAAGACAGGAATAAAAACCTTTCTGCTCTCCCTTTCTATTAAATGGAATATCACAGTAATGTTCTCAAAGGTTCCTAGCACTATCACACCAGAGGTCATGGTACCATGACAAAATATACATGTGATTCTTCAGATATATAATACATTGAGTGAATGTGGAAGATTTCATGAACAATGAAAATGTATTAAGGAAATAAGCAAGTTGACATGTAGATGATGGAATTCAACAGTGTGTGGATGAGCAAGTGAGTATTGAGATGATAGATAGGCAGGTAACAGCCCAACCAGGATATGGCCTTGATGCTGAACATTGGACTGTTTTTGGAACTTAAATGATACCACAAAAATATTAATCAACATACAATTCTTAGGCCTTTGTTTGCATACAACTTTGAGATTTGAAGCACAGCTTTCTGATGTGCAGAAGGAGGAATAAAGGTATCATAGAGCCAAGGTCAGAATTGGCTAGGCTCACCAGGTAGGGAGGTGGATTCACCAGAAGAGGAGAATAAGAATGAAAATTCAGGTTTGTGCCATACAACATCCCCCAAACCTGGCTTCTATGAGCTTTGGGAGTAATCTACATCTTGAGTGGCATTTTGGAAAGGAGAAGAATGGCCTTCCACAGGGAAAAAGACAATATAGAAACCCTCCTCTTGAGGATTAGGAGGGTGACAGCAATTAACACTAATGAATGGGGGGGGGTTCCTGAGGGGAATCCTGTAGCCCCATGTTGATAATGTAACTACCATATTTCCTGAGATCCATGTGTGAGCTAATTTTAAAGTATTTTTGGACTTCTTCTCTACAGAGTTCTTCAAAATCTGAACTATTCTCAAGTGATTTCAGAGCCCTGACAACAGGAGTCCAGGACTCTTAAACTCTATAGTGCATGATTGTGTTGGAGATCAGTAGATAAGTCCCATTTGCAGACACTGAGTTATAGCTTTAGTAGCAGTGTTAGCAGAGGGTATCAAAATGTTAACAGGCCTCTGGAGGGACAGAAATCACACTGATTTCATCTGTTAAGGACTTTAGATCAGAAATATGAACTAAGGCAAATGAAATCTTCTAACTCTAGATATTCACACCAATGTGTAAGAACTGAAGCTGGAGGCTAAAGTTCTCTTTTACTTTCTTTGTTGGGGGTGGTGGTGGTATAGTATGGGTTTCTCAACTCCAGACTTTAGAACTTTGAGAGAAAATGAGAAAGAATAAATAAGAGGCTGGTGGAAGAGAATGATTATTAATATTATCAAGGGAGATATCATGGGTCGGGTCTGCATTATTTTAGGGGAAGAAACTTACACATGAAATTTAGATGTGTAAAAATTTGATTTGGATAGTCATTGATATTTATGAATAACAGTATATTATGTCTACAGAAATTTTCAATTGCTTAGGAATCTCTTATCTCAATTATTTTCTTAAGAGTGTGACTACAAAGTTTGCTGATTTCCTTTACATAAAGAAATGAGTAAGTAGTTTGATCAAAGTTGTACAGCATTCTGGATATGAGTGGGTGGCTGCAAGTGAGTCTCACTGTAGAGAATTCTGCTAGAACATTCTTTAAGGTTGATATGGTACAGACTTTCTAAAATAAGATGATAGTATAAAAGAATAACCTGGATGGGTGTTGAGGAAAAGAACTTAAAAACCATATGAGAATTTGCACAATTTAACATCAAAAGTAAATTTCATTATTCAGTATATTTAAGAAACTACATCTTTATAACTGAACTGTGTTGATATGAAAAACCAAGTAAGCAAGTCTGGAGAGAAAGCAGATAATAAATCCCAAGGAAGAAAAGAATAATAATGCTCTCAGGGTATCAAGTCATTTTTAATACATCACACATCCAGTGGCCTCAGGTCTCTCTGTGGCCAAGTTTAACAATGATGGGTGCCCCTGCCCATGATACGTACACTTTGCATGTCAACGGTCGGGAATGCTGTCACATGTCAGATGAAGCGTCTGCTACAGGAAGAGCAGTTTCACGGCAGCTGATCACTTATGCAAAGGTAAAGAAAGCTCTGGAATATTTTCACCAGTTTGTGTCAGGAATCTGAAAGAAAAATATTTGTACTGTTGATAGCCTACTTCATGTGCTGTGGTTTTCTCTTAAGACTCTAGATGACTCAGCTGAAACTTGAAAGTTTTTCAATAGGAAGTCAAATATGATTACACTCAATGGGCTGTGACAAAAGATCTACAGGTTTTCTCAAGAACAAATCTTTTTGCATGTCATTCTTAACTCTAGGGCACCATCCACAGAAGGCACAGTGCTGTCTCTGTTACATAAATAGTAGTAACTAATGGGCTCACCCCTAGCCTCACTATATTTGAGGCTGGGCTTTTGAGGCTGATCCAAAGTGTTCAATTATAAAGTGTTTATATTAGCATATGGAAATGATTATTTTTCTGAATTATTTATGAAAGATGAGACACTGAGAAATCCTTTAAGATATTTTATTTAACTATTTTATTTCATGTTTATTACCTGCATGTGTATAAGTCCACCCATGTTAGGCAATACTCTCATAGGTCAGAGGAGGACATCAGGTCCTCTGGAACTGGAGTTACACACAGTTGTTAGCCACTATGTGGTTGTAGGGAATGGAACCCAGGTCCTCTGCAAAAATATCAAGTGCTCTTAGCTGCTGAGCCATCTCTCCAACCCAAGAAATCCTTTTTATACTGTACACACCTAGTAAGTTTCCTAAATCAAAATTTACTTCTCCAGGTGTGTGTGTGTGTGTTTGTGTGTGTGTGAGAGAGAGAGAGAGAGAGAGAGAGAGAGAGAGAGAGAGAGAGAGAGAGAGAAACAAGAACATGTTACTTAAATAGCCAGCCAAAAAAAGTAGAAATTAAATATCCAGTGTGCTCACTGGTTAGGTTAATAAAATATGTATGGAGTATTGTGAAGGGAGATGATGGCCACGTGCTAAGCCCTGGGTGTCTCATTTGCAAAGGTAAATTGAGTGCTGTAGAGAGCTGTCAACCAGGAAGACTAAGTGCAGTTGAAAAGTGGTGAGAAAGCAGTATGAAGAGTTGCGTCAGAAGGCATCTCCAGAGCCTCACATGATGAGTGTGTGTGGGAGACAACAGAGTGAGCTGTCTGTTGATGGGTGAGTGCCTATGGCTCAGCTCTCCTCTTTGCCCTAATGAACGGCTGCTCACAATCCTTTTAATTTCTATTACAGCCCAGATCTGAGAAATTGTATGAGGTAAATAGGAAATGGGTTACTTTATTTTCACAAATCCTGGTCCTATGTGGAAGGATTCGCTGTGCCCTCAGACATTCTGCAGAGATGTAGACTTCTTGGGCATAAATGGGAGTTCCTTCTCAATGATCACTGTTCAGATTTAAGTAAATTATAGACTGGCTGAGTGGTGCTTGGTTCCATGATTTAATGATACAAGATGTAAATAGCTAATATCACCAAACCACCAGCTTAGAAGTTACCACTAGGAATGTATTTAATTTGGCTTCAGATCATGAATTAATTCCTTAGTGCTCTTTTTAAGATGAGAAAAGAAAAGGATGATTTCAGAGCCTGTCCTTTGGAGGCATTCTGGTACAAAAAGATGCAGAAAAGTACATGATGTTACCTGGGTTAGAGATAAATGTTAGGAGACAAATCCAGGAAGAGGGAGGCAGGGGAATCTGACGTCAAACTTTACCTATTCCATCCAGATAAATGTCAATCCAGGCTTTAATATCAACTTGCATGGTTGTGTGAATTCCTGACTTTCCTTTTCTAACCATATGTATTTCCAGTTAAGGAAGTTATAAGAGAACAGTAGATTCAAAAAAGAAAAACAGTAAAATGGCAAATAAATATGTAATGTTGCCTAAGCAAAAAAAATCATTATTTGATTTGTTATCATTTAGAATCAGACTAAAATTTATGAGTAAATATGCATTTCCATGGAGACAATGAATAGATTTACTTCATTAAAAAAAGATTGACTAAAATTTGATTTTTAAATTCAGTGTATTGTGCCACAAACAAAGGTTTGTGTGAATAATCTTGAACATCTATGTTTTGGTCTTTGTTTCTTTGTCACAGAGAGAGCATTTGATTCTTGATGAATTGCTGCAATGAGTCCTTACTACATAATTGACAAAAGCACAGGAAGGCAATTTGCACTGGATAATTTTTTCCCATTCATTTACTTGACAAATACATTTTTTTGCTTCCCATATATTCATGCATGCCAGGCCATCTCTGGAGCAAGGTCCACACACTAGGAACCACATCCTTAGAGAAAGTTGACTCTCCTTCCCCAGCAACCATCAAGCATTCTTTCTTTTCTTTTTCATGCCACAGAGTAAACCCCAGACTGCACACATGTTAAGGACACAATCCATCCATGAAATATAGTTCTACATTCAAAAATTTCCCTGCTGTATCATTTACAGTGTTTTATTCATTATGGCTATGATAAATTGCCTTACCACATTTTTTTTGAGATTAGCTCTCCTTATAGTTCTAATTAGCCTGAAATGCACTATGTAGACCAGGTTAGCCTCAATTTCACTGAGATTTGTCTGCCTCTGCCTCCCAAGTACTGAGAGTAAAGGCACTCATTACCATGCCTAGTCTAACTGCCTTTCCATAATTTATAAACATAAGGAAAGAATGTCTTTCTCCATAATGCTCATGCCCGAGGCAGTGAACCACAAATGTAGATCATGCTTCAATACTATATTCTCAGCAGGTACCTTGAAAGGTTTTATTTTGAGCACAAGAATACACTTTAAAAATAATCAAAGAGGTACTATTTTGGGTATTTAAGTATAAGGATTTTATGATCCAAATAATGCAAAAAGGATTTCGTTATTTATCAAAAGAGCATGGGATGCGTAACAAACAGATGCAATAGCTATGCTTGAATAAATACTGAACAGAGAACATAAAGCAGACTTGTATAAGAGGAAGAACTCAGTACGATTGTCATGGCAACAGAGCTCACTATTAACACTAATGTATTCTGACTCTCAGCTATGGACCTATGCTTAGACTTCTGTTGTCTTCTTTGTACTTAAAAACAAAGAAAACATTTCTTTCATTTTACACTTATATATTCTTTTAATTTCAAAGAAAGATCATGACACTAGGGAAATAAGTAGGACCTACAAATTAGCTATCACTGAAGAGACCAAGTATTGACTTCTTGATTGGAGTAGTTGAATATAAACCATGATATTTGATGCTTCATCCATTCACTTTGAAATCAGAATAGAAAGACTGTGCTTTGATGAAAGGTGAGCACAGAGTAATATAGAAGATATTAACTGTATCTGTGTTAAAAACTATCTAGTAACACATTTGTATTTGTGTTTTCAAAGCAGATATATATTTTATCATGACTTCAAAATGAGTAAGGGTAAAAAGTATATTTGGATATTAGTTATTTTAAAACTAAAGTGAAATGCCTTTAGAAAGAAATAAAAATCGCAGTATATTAGGAATAATCACCTAACATATCAGTAAAAAGCGTCTAAGTTTTACAATAAAAATGCTCTGTGTACAATATACAGCATAATAAGAATTTCTAATATTAGTAAAATCAATAATACCACAGGACCAGATTATGAATTGTGTGGAATATTGTCAATGATTAACTTAATTCTGAAAATACTTAGTCATTACAGATGTGTTTTTTAAATTTATTTTTTATGTGTATGAGTGTACTGTCTGCATGTAGGCTGGTGCACCCATGTTGTGCAATGCCGAGGAGGTCAGAAGAGGGTGTCAGATTCCTCCGGAACTGGAGTTAAAGATGGTTCTCAGCCACCATGTGGGTGCTGGGTATCGAACCCAGGTCTTCTGCAAGAGGAGTTGGTGCTCTTAACCGCTAGGCCATCTCTTCAGCCCCCAGATGTGTTTTTATATGTGTTTAAATTCATATTTTTAATGATTAATTTGGAACTAGAGTATGTCCTCCTTTCCTGAACAGTTATCTACATATGCATATATTTTTATAATGATGGATAAGGCTGTAAAATTTCTTTTCTTTTCTTTCTTTTTTATTTTTTATTTTATTTTATTTTTTAAAATCATATTTAATATATATTTTGTACAAGATTATCAAATATAGACCCATGTCCCCCACCCTATCCTCCACCCCACCAGAGCTCATGCATTCTGCCAAACATGCTTTTCATCTCTTTCTCAGTCTTTCTCGATATTCTCCATGTGGAAGTTGACTGTTTTGAGCAGAAGTTCACTGTTTCAGTCAGTTCTTTGATGCAGTCCTTTCTGTTGTTGTTGTTGTTGTTGTTGTTGTTTCCAATATGCATCACTCCCAACTGCTTGGACAAAAGCTCAAGGGGCCCTCCACAAGAAATACTTACAACTAGGTAATTGGCACTAGCATCCACAGATGAGGGATACCATTCATCGTTTGTTTTTCTGAGACTGTGTTACTTCACTCAGCATGATATCCTCTAGCTCTAGCCATTTTCCTGCAAAGCTCATGATATCATCTTTCTTTACTGCTGCATAGAACTCCATTGTGTAGATGTACCACATTTTCTCTATCCATTCATCAGTTGAGTGGCATTTGGGTTGGTTCCAGCTCCTTGCTATTGTGAAGAGAGCTGAAATAAACATGGCTGTGCATGTATCTCTGTGGTGGGGTGAGTCTTGAGGGTACATGCCCAGGAGTGGTATGGCTGGGTCGGGTGGCAAGTTCATTCCAAGTCTTCCAAGGGTTCTCCACACTGCTTTCCATAGTGGCTGTATGAGTTTACATTCCCACAGCAGTGGAGAGTGTTCCCCTTTCCCCCACACCTCTCCAGCACTTGTATCATTTGTTTTCTTGATCCTAGCCAGTCTTATTGAAGTAAGATGATTCTTAAAGTGGTTTTGATTTGCATTTCTTAATGATTAGTGATGTTGAACACTTCTTGAGGTGTTTCTCAGCCATCTCTAATTCGTCACTTGTGAAGTCTCTGTTCAGTTCTTTGCTCCATCTATTAGTGGGTCATTTGTTTCTTTTCTTCTTTGTTTTTTGAGTAGTTTTATATATCTTGGAAATCAATGCTTTGTCAGATGTTCTGCAGTGAAGGTTTCTTCCCACTCTGTGGGATTCTCTTCCCTTCCTTGTTTCTTTTGATGTACAGAAGCTTTTGAGTTTGATGAGGTTCCATTTGTCAGTTGTCGACCTTAATTCTTGCGCAGCTGCTGTCTGATTTAGGAAGTCTTTTCCTATGCCTATGTCTTGTAGTCTGCTGTCCACTTTTTCTTCTATCACCTTCAGAGTTTGGGGTTTCACGTTGAGGTCTTTGATCCATCTGGAGTTGACTTTTGTACAGGGCAAGAGGTAGGGGTTTAATTTCATTCTTCTACAAGTGGTGATCCAGTTTTGCCAACACCACTTGCTGAAGATGCTGTCTTTTCTCCATTGTGGCTTCTTGGCCCCCTTGTCAAATATGAGGTGGCTGAAATTGTATGTGCTCAGGTTTGGATCTTCGGTTTTGTTCCATTGGTCAACAGGTCTGTTTTTTTGCCAGTACCAGGCTGTTTTTATGACTATAGCCCTGTAGTATAGTATGAAGTCTGGTATAGAGATCCCCCCTGTGTTTCTCTTTTCAGTCAGTGTTGTTTTGGCTACTCGGGGTTTTTTGTTTTTCCAAATGAGTTTAAGGACATTTTTTTCTAAGCCTGTGAAGAAACTCTTGGGGATTTTGATTGGGATTGCGTTAAATCTATATTCTTTCTTTTTAAATAGTCTTCTTTTTATAACAGTGAATTATGTTTCTTTGTCTCTCCTATTATTGTTATTTTTTAAGTGGATGGGTCCATCATTTTTACTGAAGTTTTGTGTATTTCATACAACATTTCTCAATCAAATTTAGACCTAATTCCCCTTCCTTGCCCCCTCCTTATCAGAGCTCATGCATTCTGCCATACATGATACATGTCTTTTTTTTAGTAACTTACATTTTCTCCTTTAATTTTATATTACTCTAAAATATGCTTTCTTTTCGTTTCTTTCTTTTCTTTTTCTTTTGGCCTTTTTGAGACAGAGTCTCTTCTGGCCTGGCAACTCGCTATGGAGGCCAGGCTGTGCTCTGTCTCAGAGAGATTCACCTGCCTGTGCCTCCCAAATGCTAGAACTAAAGGTGTGAACCACCATACCTGGAATAGCGGTTAAGAGCGCTGACTGCTCTTACAGAGGACCCGGGTTCGATCCCCAGCACCCACATGGCGGCCGAGAACCGTCTGAAACTCCAATTCCAGGAGAACTCCAGTTCCAGGGGAATCTGAGACCCTCTTCTGACCTCCGCGGCATTGCACGACACTGTGCACAAACTTGCATGCAGACAGTACATTCACACATACAGAAATAAATAAAATTAATAATAAAAAAGAAGGAAATGGAGCTACTCAAAAGCAAAGAAACCTGAGGATGATAAATAGGGGGAAGAAAGAAAGAAAAGTAATTTGGAGGAGGAGGAAGGGGGGGAGGAGGAGGAGGAGGAGGAGGAGGAGGAGGAGGAGGAGGAGGAGGAGGAACAGCAGCAGCACAGGAATTCAGGACAAGCTAGCATCACTAATGATGGACACATGCTTGTCCAGCCCTCTAGACAGAAATGTTCATCCTCTAATTCTAATTTGACCAACAAGCCTTTCAGCTGCTCAGATTATATGTACATCACAGAAAAAGAAAGACGAAGCTTGCTTCAGGCCTCAGGGAGAAGACAAGTGGATTCAATGGAGAGCTGCTGGACTCTGAAGCTCCGTGTTCTTTCCAGGATTTGATACTCATCAGTAAGGAGATAGGGCAGTAGCGGAGCTGGCCAGGCAGCAGCCCGTGCAGCAGAGGCAGAAGGGACAAGACAGTAACCTGTTCCATGTCTTCCTCTGCTCTGCATGGCCTGCAGTTTGAACAGAGTACACCGTGTGCAAGCTTTAACTGACCTCCAGCACACCAAATCACCTTCATGGGAAGGTCGGCAGCAGTGTTTGTGAAGCACAGTAAAAACAAAGCGCACTGGGATTAGGTCTGTTTTCTTAGCCAGTATGTGATCTGAATTTCCTGGTGATGGCTGGCTGGATTACATAGATGAATCAGTATTGTATTCGTTTTGAAGCCCTGGCTTCTAGAAAAAATGGCACTTCAAATAGTTGCAAATTTAATGGAGAAAACGGTCCAGTTCAGATACAGATTTGCTACATACACTGGTTGACAGATTTTTATAACAAATTATTTGTGGGGTTATAAAATTTAAATTTTAACATCTTTTTTGGAAGCAGTTAGATATTTTCTCAGATAGAGACTTTAGAAAAGCAGCATGGGTGGTGCAGGAAAAGACAAAGAAGAGGGGAGTTTGTGAGGAGGACTCTGGGGAAGAGTTGATAAACAGGCGCGTGGTTGTCTGGACCAGGAACGGACTGGAAACTGGGGTTTCTCTTTGTCCTTTATGCGGTAAGAGAGCTGAGACAGGGACTGCTTTCCTCTTTCAGCCCAGAGATCCTCATCTGATCAACACTCTTTGTTTTTATCCTGTCTTTCTTGTCTGCCTCTGTGCCAACAAAGGAACAGTGAATTGGCAGGCAAGCAATGCAGATGAGCCAATTAAATAAAAAAGAAACACAGCTACTTTCTGTTTCTGTTCAAAATTAATACTTATTAACAGTAATTTTACTGAAAAAAAATACTTGAACAAAAGAAAAGAATCTCCACGAATTTGTCTTCTAGCATATCCACTAAAATTCATACTTAATTCTGTCTTGGACAATAAAGATGGACATTTAATGCCCGCTTTATTTTGTATTGAACATGTAAGCATCCATGTTCTTATTTGTTTTCTTGGGAGCCAGCTCCAATGGATAGATTCTTAACAGCAGCAAATTGAAAGGGTGAAAAGCACAGTCATATTCCCTTCTACCTGTCTTCTGAGGGCTTAAGAAATCACAGTGCTTCATATACCCCTGGCCATTAAGTCCAAGACAATGTGAGCTCTAGATATATTAAAGTCTCCAGAGTTATTAGTACTTGAATTTATGGAAGGAGTGTAAGAGAAAATCGAGTTTGCTACTTTACCCCAACACAAGGGCCAGGTTGCAACTAACTCCCACATAACTATGAAAGTTCTACTAGTGACAAGTCAAAACATTTTCTTATTCACATCTGAGCTTGTATATATTTTTGTGTTGTTGAATGTTATGCATGTGTGTATAACTAAACAAAACCATGCTTACTGCCCAGACCTTACTTTTCCAAATGTTTCTTTAGACTCATGCATTTCACTAAGTACAGTTTATATACTTAAGATACTTCTTTAACATGCAAATACATTCTTCTTCACTGCTTGTCATTTTGCTGTTAATGTCATGTCCTGTTCTAGCCTCACCCTCGAATCCAGGGTTAACTTACTGAAGTGCCCTTGAAATTGCAGCACTCCATCTGTAGGCTTTAGCTGGCATCTCTGACACTGAATCATGTTACTTGAAGGCCCTCAACAGTCTTTCTGAGGCACAGTAAATACAAAGCACACTGGGCTCACATCTATTGTCTTGGGCAATGATGTGACTTTCCTAGTGAAGGCTAGTTGTATTACTTAGAGGAATCAAAAGTATTTTTTTATGTTTCTTGATAAATGTCTGCTACTTTTGGCTTTCACTGTAGATTAACATTTTTTGATGGGAAAAGATAACCAGACGTGGCTGCCTGAATTCATCCTCCTCGGCCTGTCCAGTGACTGGGACACTCAAGTCTCCCTCTTTGTCCTGTTCTTGCTGATGTACCTGGTGACAGTGCTGGGGAACTTCCTCATCGTTCTTCTGATCAGACTGGACAGCCGCCTCCACACTCCCATGTATTTCTTCCTCACCAACCTGTCCCTTGTGGATGTGTCTTATGCCACAAGCATCGTCCCTCAGCTGCTGGCTCATCTCCTTGCAGCTCATAAAGCCATTCCATTCCTGAGCTGTGCAGCTCAGTTATTTTTCTCTCTGGCCTTAGGTGGGATTGAGTTTGTTTTACTGGCGATGATGGCTTTTGACCGGTATGTGGCAGTGTGCGACCCCCTGAGGTACTCTGCCATCATGCAAGGGGGCTTGTGCCATAGGATGGCTATGGTATCCTGGGTCAGTGGCTCCATCAACTCTGCCATGCAGACCACCATCACCTTCCAGCTGCCCACGTGTACCAACAAGTACATCGACCATATATTCTGTGAGCTTCTGGCTGTGGTCAGGCTGGCCTGTGTGGATACCTCTTCTAATGAAGTTGCCATCATGGTGTCTAGCATCATCCTCCTGATGACCCCCTTCTGCCTGGTTCTCTTGTCCTACATCCACATCATTTCCACCATTTTGAAAATCCGGTCCACAGAGGGAAGGAGGAAAGCCTTCCACACCTGTGCCTCTCACCTCACCGTGGTTGTCCTGTGCTACGGCATGGCCATTTTCACCTATAGCCAGCCTCACTCCAGCCCCTCTGTCCTTCAGGAGAAGTTGATTTCTCTGTTCTATGCCATTTTAACACCCATGCTGAATCCCATGATTTACAGTCTAAGGAATAAGGAGGTGAAGGGGGCTTGGAAGAAATTATTGGGACAATTCTCTGGGTTCACATCAAAATTGAAAACCTGGTGAATCATAAGCCCCCCTGAAGCAAAGTACTTTCAATCTGTCTTCTGCTTCCAACAGAGATATGACAGGCATTGCCATGGAGAGGAAAAAAGCAGCTGACGTCACATGCTTGAAGATGTTAGTGTAGGAGGTTGAGAGGCTGTGTTGGGCGTGGGATGTGCATATACTTCCATGTCACAGCGGTGTGTTCAGTGGAATAACCACTGCATCCCAGGACTTCCCACTTCTCCACTTCTAGAGCATGACAACTGGAAAAATACTGCCAACTTTTTCAATTTGTCACATTGTGTGGAGTCATGAACCTATTTTATTCATGGGTCCTACTTGGCCACACAAGTACTTACGCTAATACATTTCAGAAAATATTATGGTGTGTTCAAGGAGCAGAAAATGTACTTTTGCATTTGTAATCATAAGCAGCTCTCAAGTCAACATTCTGAAGAGACTGTTGTTAAGGCTTGTTAAGATGTTTCTGGGGGCTGGAAAGCTGTCTGAGAGGTTAAAAGTACTGACTGCTCTTGCAGAGGACCTGGGTTCCATTCCCAGCACCTACATGGTGGCTAAGAACCATCTTAACCCAGGCCTGGTGGCAAACACCTTTAATCCTAGCACTGGGGAGGCAGAGGCAGGTGGATCTTTGTGAGTTCAAGGCCAGCCTGGTCTACAGAGTGAGTTCCAGGACAAAAAAAAAAAAAACCATCTTACACTGGATGGGGTGGCCTGGGCCTTTATTCCCAGCACTTGGGAGGCAGAGGCTGTGAATTCAGGCCAGCCTGGTCTACAAAGCAAGCTCCAGGCCAGCTGGGACTAAAGGGAGACCCTGTCTCAAAAAGATAAAAATAAAAGATGTTTCTGTGTAGAACCTTCTACATAAAAATGTAATGGCTTCCTATAAGTGTTAAAGATAATAACTGTAGAATGGAAGAAAAAGAAAATTGAAGGTCTTATTTTACCTCCAAAGAGATTTAACCAGGGGTTTTTGTATATAAAGCTATTCATCAAGAAAAATTTAAGGCACTGACGACAGTCGAGCAATTTCAAAGAGACATATTGCCTATGTAAAAAATATCAGTGGAAAACACTGAATTTGATTTCTCTCTGAAAAATCTGCCACCTCTTTGTTGGAATTGTAGAAACACAATAAACATAAATTATGAGGTAATATACAAACATCAAGGATTTAATCTGGAAAGGGAAGTCTCCTCTGCCAGACTCAATGAAAGATGATGTGTGACTTACAGAGGAGGAAGAGATATGCCCCTCAGCTGATGAATAGATAATGAAAATGTGGTACATTTACATACTGGAGTTCTGCTCAATGGTAAAGCAAAATGAAATAATGAAATTTGCAGGTAGAAACTGTTAAACTAAGTAAAGTAACACAAAACAACAGCCAACACATGTGTGCTAGATAGCTTTAGTGTCAACTTGACTCACCTGGGTTGAGGGAGCCCCAATTGGGGAATTTCCTCCATTGGACTGACCTGTGGCCATGTCTGTGCAGTACTGCCTTCATTGTTGAGTGATGTGGGAGGGCCTAGCCCACTGCGGGTGGTGCCATCCCTGGGCAGGTAGTCCTGTATTATATAAAAAAGTGGGTTGGGCATGAGCCAGGGGAGCAGGCCAGTAAGCAGCATTCCTCAATGGCCTGTGTTTCAGCTCCTGCCTCCAGGTTCCTGTCCTGAGTTCCTATATTGTGCTCCCTCAGTGATGAACTGTGACTTGGGAGATGTAAGAGAAATAAGCCCTTTCTTCCCCAAGTTGTATTGTTCAGAATGTTTTGTTACAGCAATGGAAAAGCAAATTAGAACAACATGTCCATCTCATTTGGGGATCTTAGCTCCCAATATTATATATCCTGATGTAACTGCAGGAGTCAGGAAAACAGAAAGGAAGAAGGGGAAGAAAGAGCTTAAGAGAGGGGGATAAGAGGAGACATGTTACAGGGGTAAATGAGGAAAATGGGGATACTTTAACTAGGGAGGGCGTAAGGAGGGTGATACAGGGGGAAAGAGAGGAGAGTAAATAACATTTGGGTGGTGTGAAAAACCAGAGGGAATTGTATTAGTGTAAAAACCTACTGAAAATTACACATACAATATAGATCTGAGTGCATGTGTGTAGTTGAAGCCTATATAACAAAAACAGTATGCCAGACAGGAGAAACCCTCCCTGGATTTGCTGGTCAGAGTAGTCCAAGAGACTCCCCAAATAACACAGACTATTGCCACAGCCCTTGACTGACTCTCAGAACTTGAAGGTAAGGCCCTATTGCCGAAGACAGGACACACATTGGACAATGACTTGAAGCAATGGAGCTGGAACTGATCCAGTAGCCTCCTCCCTGGAGACCAGCTCCCATAGGATCAGAAGATAAGCAAACCGACTAAAGAGAAGACAATCAATGATCCCATCTAGGTGTAAAGTCTAAGAACCACCACAATGACCAACCCAGCAATGATCTTGACTGGTGCAATAGTGGCACTTTTCCCTTGGAGGTAATCAACAGCTGTCTAATTCAACTTAAGGCCTGTTAAGTGAAAGAGAACTCATATGTGGTACTGTAAACAGAACCAAATTCAGAGGGCTGGAGGTGTCATGGATCCTAAAGAAAAACCTACATTTGTCACATCTCTAGGCCAACATAATTTCTCACGCTATTCTAAATATGTATCCCAATATCTACAGACAAGTGTAGCTCTCACCATTAATAAAAGAAACTTCTTTGAAACAGATGGAGACTATCACTACATTTTTGAAAATCCTTTAAGTCATAGTCTCGCTCATTACTAATCTTTCTTAGCACTAGAACTACTTTTTCAATTGAACTTCAGTGTTCATCACAATTGGATTTCCTGTATAGTCTGGATTTTTATTTATTTTGAATTTAGTTAATTTTTATGCAGATGAGTCTTCTGCCTCCATGTTTGTAAGTGCAGCTGTGTCATGCAATGCCCACAGAGGCCTGAAAAGGGAATTTGATTCCCTGAAAAACTGGAGTTGGGGATTATTGTTAGCTGCCATGTGGGTACTGGGAACTGAAGCTGGGTCCTCTGCAAGAGCACGCATTTGACTGCTGAGACATCTCTCCAGTCCCTTATTTTATGGCATAACAAGAGTGTACATTTTAAACTATCTTCAGACTCTATATCTCATTTTAGATCTAGAAGATTAATCAGATTCAATCTTAATAATTTTTGGTGGAACTTTGTAGAGGTGACAAACCTTCTAGCATGAAGCACATGTTTGATCTTTATTGAACATTATTCAGTTATTACACCAATTATTTTTAATTAAAAGATTTTTTGATAATTTCATACATGAATAACACATGTTTTTATAAACATTTATGTATATTTATTATTTATTATGTGTGTGGGTGTTTTGCCTGCATGTATGTAAGTGCACCCTTGTCCTGCAATGCATATGGAGGTCAGAGAAAGGCACCAGATTCCCTGGAATTGAAGTTACAGGTGGTTGCTAACTGCTATGTGGGTGCTGGGATTCAAACTCAGGTCTACTGCAAGAGCAGTCAGTGCTCTTAACTGCTGAGCCATCTCTCCCTCACCAATAAACTGTGTTTTGAAGAGGACTGGTGATAGTGGACTGTAGGAATGAAACTTTGTCTGGCTCAAGGCAAGACCTGTAAGACCTGTCCCACAAAACCTCCAAGAGTTATCTGAAATCTCTGTGGGCATTCACTTGTCTCTGTGAGTTATTTATGGCTCCAGAAGGTCCAGGATTTTGCAGTGTTTTCTTGCCTCACCTATCTCTGCAAAGTTCCAGAACTGGATGGCCCCTTCCCTTGAGGTATTGAGCAGAATGTTGCACCTGTAGTTTACCGGTTGCACAAACAGGAGCCCTGCAGCCCCTGGGAAGAGCCAAGGTGGCTCACCCCTCCATTCTGCCTGTCCCCCGCTTCCTTGCCCAGAGCACAGTAACTTTTTTTTAATATAAACACACTGCTGGTAGGAACAAATGAGAGAGAGTTTATCTCCCGGACGTTCTCTGAGTCTGTGTCTTTCTGTTCCTTATTCAGTGGTAAATTCCTCCTCGTGGTCCCCTCCCCCCCTTGCCAGAGCTAAGCCTAGAGACTGTTGGCCTGCCAGCAGGAGACAGCCTTGAAGCTTGCAGTCCTGTGGGGCTGCCAGTCTGGTTCTAGAAGGGAAGAATGTCATGTGGATTGTGGCCACGTGTGATTAAAGGAATATCTGTTGACAAAAACTCTGACAATGGACAGCCTTTCCATGTTCCTGCCTTTAAAGGGAATACTTCCAACTTTTCTCCATTTAGTATGATGTTGGCTGTGGGTTTCTTATATATGGCTTTGATTACATTGAGGAATTATCCCTCCAGTCCAATTCCCTCTAGGACTTTAAACATGAAGGGATGCTGGATTTTATTGAAAGCATTTTCTGCAGCAATTGAGATGATGGTGTGTTTTTTTTCTCTTTCAGTCCATTTATGTGTTTTATGATATTTATTGATTTTCATATGTTGAACCATCCCTGCATCTCTGGTATGAATCCAACCTGTTCATGGTGGATGAACTTTTTCATGTGCTAGTTGGATGAATGTTCAATTTCCTTTTTTATTTCATCCTGTGATTTCTTCAGTATTTACACTTCCTTTTGGAGCATTTCATTCTCTTCTTGTAGATCCTTGCTAAGGCAATAAGGCAAGAAAGTGAAATTAAAAGAGTACTAATTGGAAAAGAGGGAGTAAAACTATCCCTTTTTGCAGAAGATATGATAGTTTACCTAAGGGATGCTAAAAACTCCACCAGAAAACTCTTAGAAATGATTAAAAGTTTCAGTAAAGTGGTGGGATACAAAATAAACCTAGAAAAATCAGTAGCCTTTCTTTATACCAACAATAAGCAACTGGAGAAGGAATATAAGGAGACCTTCCCGATCACAATAGCCTCAAAAAATATCTAAGAATAAAACTTTCCAAAGACACCAAAGACCTCTACAACAAAAATTTTAAAACCCTGAAGGAAATTGAAAATGACACCAAAAGTTGGAAAGACCTCCCATGCTCATGGATTAGAAAAATTAATATAGTAAAAATGTCCATTCTACCCAAATTAATATATAGATTCGATGCAATCCCAATCAAAATACCCATGAGCTTTTTCACAGACTTAGAAAAAAATCCTTAAATTCATATGGAAAAATAAAAGACTCTGAAGAGCTAAAGCAACCCTGAATGAAAAGTGCAATACTTAGGGGATTACATTACCAGACTTCAACCTATATTACAGGGCTATTGTCATAAAGACAGCCTGGTACTGGCAAAAAACCTAGAACCATTGACCAATGGAACAAAATTGAAGATTTAAACTTGAGCTCACATAACTTTAGCCACCTCATATTTGACAAAGGGGCCAAAAAAGCTCAATGGAGGAAAGATAACATCTTCAGGAAATGGTGTTGGCAAAACTGGCTCACCATTTATAGAAGAACAAAATTAAACCCCTACCTCTTGCCCTGTACAAAAATAAACTCCAAGTGGATCAAAGATCTCAACTTAAACCTGAAACTCTGAAGGTGATAGAACAAAACTCAGCAGCATCCTACAAGACATAGGCATAGGAAAATATTTTCTAAATCAAAGAGCAGCCACTCAGGAAATAAGGACAACAGCTGACAAATAGAACTTCATCAAACTCAAAAGCTTTTGTACAGCTATAAAAACAATCAAGGAAGTGAAGAGAAAACCCACAGAGTGGGAGGAAACCTTCACCATTGATGCATCTGACAGAGCATTAACATCCAAAATATATAAACTACTTAAAAAACAAAGAAGTAAGAAAACAAATGACCTACCCAAAAGATGGAATAAAGAGATGAGCAGAACCTTCACCAGTAAGGAAGTAAAGATGGCTGAGAAACATCTGAAACGTGTTTAACATCATTAATAATTAAGAAAATGCAAATTAAAACCACCCTAAGGTATCATCTCACTCCAATAAGACTAGCCATGATCAAGAAAACAAAAGACACCAAGTGCTGGAGAGGTTGTGGGGAAAGGGGAACGCTCATCCACTGCTGATGGGAATGTAAACTGGTACAACCACTGTGGAAAGCACTGTGGAGAACCCTTAAAAAACTCAAAATGAGCCTACTACCTGACCCAGCCATACCACTCCTGGGTATATACCCAAAAGATGCATACTACCGGGCTGGAGAGATGGCCTAGTGGTTAAGAGTGCCGACCGCTCTTACAGAGGACCCAGGTTCGATCCCCAGCACCCACATGGCGTCCAAGAGCCGTCTGAAACTCCAATTCCAGGAGAACTCCAGTTCCAGGGGAATCTGACACCCTCTTCTGACCTCCACAGCATTGCACGACACAGGTGCACAAACCTGCATGCAGACAGTGCATTCATACACATACAGAAGTAAATAAAATTAATTAAAAAAATGCATGCTACCACAAAGATACATGCACAGCTATGTTTATTGCAGCTCTCTTCACAATAACAAAGACCTGGAACCAACCCAAATGCCCCTCAACTGATGACTGATAACAAAAATTTGGTACATCTACACAGTGGAGTTCCATGCAGTGTTAAAGAAAGATGACATTATGAGCTTTGGTGGTAAATGGATGGAACTCGAAGCCATTATGCTAAGTAACACAGTCCCAGAAAAAAAAAAAGGTGAATGGTTGTGGGAATGAAACTTTGTGTGTGGCTCGAAGCAAGAACTTGTGTAAGACCTGTCCCGGAAGATCTCCGGTTATCTAATATCTCTGTGGGCAATCAGTTGCCTCTGTGAGTTATCTGTAGCAGGAAGGTTCAGGATATTACAATGTTTTCTTGCTTCACCTATCTCTGCAAAGTTCCAGAACCAGATCATCCCTTCCCTTGAGGCATTGAGCAAAATGTCGCACCTCTAGTTACCTGTTGCCCAAACAGGAGCTCTGCAGCCCCCCAATGAGAGCTAAGATGGCTTGCCCCTCCCTTCTGGCTGCCCCCCCCACTTCCTTGCCCAGAGCACAGTAGCCTTCAATATATAAATCTCACTTACAGAAAATAAAGGGAGTTACTATCTTCCCGGCTCTCTGCGTGTGAGTCCATTCATTTTCCCCGGATGATATCTTGTGGTTTTTCCCTCCTGCCTTCTCTTGCCAGAGCTAAGCCTAGAGACTGTCGGCCTGCAGGCAGGAGACAAGTCCTGGAGCTGAGCCAAGAAGGGAATAACATTGAACAACCGACAAATGGCTTTCCTCATTTGTGGATGCTAACACCAAATCCCCAGTTGGCAGGCAAACCAAGCAACTTTATTATTATATTTCATTGTATTTGAAAACAAATGTGCTATTCCAATGTGAATCTCTTAATGGGCTCTAGAATTGTCCTACCACTTGTATTCACACATTGTAATTAGCATGTATGGATGAAAGATATGAATTCATATTCTAAAAAAAAGAATGTAAAGTTACACATCTTTTTAACTGCATGCAACTTTACTGTTAAAATGTGAATCTCTAGATGTGTTTAAGAATTAACCTATAATTTATTTTCAGAATTGGTAATTTTGGATTTATGTGTGGAGTGTATATATGCATATTTTGGAATAATATAAAACTAAAGGGAGCAAAAAAAAGAGAGAGAGAAAAACCTATTCAAAGAACTGACCAATACAGCAAACTTGTACATCAAAAAGGTTATCAAAGGCAGAGAAAAAGATGCAAGACTGGACTTAACATGTATGACAGAATCCATGAGCTCTGGTGGAGGGCGGAGGGCCAGGGGGAGGTAAGGGGTGAGCATGGATGGGAAAATGAGTCTAAATTTGATTAAGAAATGTTGTATGAAAGCCCCCCAAAAGGTAAAGGCTTCTTGCCTGTAAACTGGGATACCTGCAGGAAGAGAGGCAATAAGGCCCTGCTGTCAAAGACCTGATGTAAGCATGGGAAAGATGTATTGAGACCGCACTTGCAAGTGTACAGTCAGTCTCTGGAATACCAGAGAGTGTTACCAAAGACCACTAAATCAATAAAGCAAATATAGGTCTCCTTGAGTCAAGCAAGACTCCTCCATCAGCACCAGCTACACCTCACCTACCTGGAAATACTGTGCAGCAGTGGCAGCCATATGCCCATATATCCCAAATCTAATTGGCTATTAGCTCTTTCCTTGGAGGAATGAATCATGGCTGATGCCACAAGCTTACATCCTCTAGTGGTTAGGAGATGTTATAAGCCACAGCAAGACCCTGTCATATTTTACAGGAAAAAATGTAATTCATAGATTAACATACCATCCAAATATCTGCATCTATACCAAAGTAACTTACCATACCAATTAGTACTGTTTAAATACCTATATATCTAAATGCCTGTGCTTCATTAGTAGGACTGAAAGGTTATTCCTGGACAAACTGTCAGCCCATGAAAGGAAACAGCCAGAATTGACCAAAGTCCAAAACGACAGCTCCAGAGAAAGTAGACTGTTTTGCTTCTCATCCAACCCTTTCTAAGCCTAGGGAACAATCTGCGGAAGAGGGGGTGTGGTAGAATGTAAGGGCTGTGGTTGGGGTGAATGGTGAAACTACAGCAATATAGACTGGACACTTATTTGATCAACTTGATTGAACATACAAGCCCCCCAGCTGGTTGGTGGGACCCTTGGGCTGTGTGGGTTTGGGCACAACTGCTTGCAAATTGGTTTTACATGAAGGATGCTTGTACTCATAAATTATTACTTATTATTAAAAAATGAAAAATAAATAAATAAAATATTTAAAAAATAAATGTTGCATTAAATGCACTCAATAAAAATTAACTTAAGAATAAATATGTGGTTTGACCAAACCCACCTTTCTGAGCCCTCCCACTCAACCCTTCCCCTGTATTCCACACCGTGTTTCTCTCCCAACTTCACATTCTCTTTTTTAAACTCACTCAGTGTCTCCAGGATGTGCATGGTATAGGGTCACCTCCTGGGACACGGGAAACTAGGAGGGGCTTCCCCTGGAAGCCATTAATTGCCACAAGCTTCTTAGCTAGGCTTTGGACTTCATGCGCCTCAACCTATCCATGCTGCAGTCTTGGCTGGTGTGGTCTTGTGCAGGTCATGAGCATGCACTCACAGCGTCCGTGAGCTCCTGTGTACAATGTCTCTGTCCTGACCAGGAAACATCGTTTCACAGCAGTCCTCTTCCACCTCTGACTCTTATAATCTCTCCCTTTCTTCTCAAATGATTCCTGAAGCTTTGGGAGAGGAATGTGATATAGACATCTCATTTCGGGCTGAGAACTCCACAGCATATCACTCTCTGGACTTTGACCAGGTGTGAATCTTTGTACTGATTGCCATTTACTGCAGAACAAAGTTTCTCTGATGAACTGGTAAGTAGGATGCAATTTAACTCTATGTCCATTCAGCTGAGTTATAACAGTATTAACTTCTCCCCTACGGCCTACGAATTACCCAGTCTTGGATTCTTGGCTCAGTTAACAGTGCTAGGCATGAGTTCTGTCTTATAGAACGGGCCTTAAATTGAGTCTGAAAGCAGTTGGTTACTCCCCAAACACTGTGCTGCTATTGTACCAATGTATTGCATGGATCTCTTTAAAAATATTTTTTATATTAATAAATAGTATATATATAATATATATATTACTATATATATATATATATATATGTGTGTGCGCGCATGTGTGATGTGGTGTGTGTGTGTGTGTGTGTATTGCCTGTATGTAGGTAATTGCACCCGTGTCATGCAATGTCCATTGAGGTCAAAAGAGGTTGTTACATCCCTTGAAACTGGAGTTACAGATGCCTGCTAGGCACCATGTGGGTGCTGGATATCAAACATGGGTCTTCTGTAAGAGCACCCAGTGCTTACCTCTAAGTCATCTTAACCTCTGAGCCATCTTTTCAGTCTGTGCATGGATTATTTTTTTAATTTTTTTATGTGTATGAGTGTTTTGCCTGCATCTATCTAAGTGTGCCATGTGCATGCGTTGCCCATGGAGACCAGAGGAGATATTGGATCCCCTGAAGCTGGAGATGTAGAAGGTTGTTAGCCACTATATGGATGCTTGAACTTGAACTAGGGTCCTCTTCAAGAGCAGAAAGTGCCCTTAATGCTGAGCAGCATATCGATCCTTATCAGAAACAAATAAATATCTATTGACATTTTCAGCTGAATACCTCTTTGCTGTTGGAAATAACTTGTGCATTGTAGGATAATTAACAATATCCTTGACTTCAGTATCACCTCTTCCCAGCAGACATTGTGAAATTGAGCTTTTGACATGTTTAGCTTCCATAACCTGTTAGGAAATGCAAGAGGGTGAGAATCTAACACCTGTTTTTCCTTGCTCTCTGTAAATACAGTAATGGCCTCCTCACCATTATTTTATCATCCTGGTGTGTAGTTTGTTCAAGGAGCAGTGAATAAACTACTTTCTCCATTATTTAAAAAAACATATCCTCAAAGACATGAGACAGAGCTTTTTAATCTTCTAATATGGACTGAGGACTCATGTCTCTCCAGGGATCCTCCAAACCAGGTGGGGACTACCCAGATACCCAGCTTATGGACTAAACAGCTAAGGGGATGTCAGCCTAGTCAGAATATAGACTGCCATTGTTGGACTACCTGGGCTGTACATGGAGGCCAGTGCAGGGGGATTAAGACAGGACACATGCTTACTGGACTTCATTTTGGGGGACCATGGGAGGGAAAGACCCCAATGTGGAGCAAAAGTGCAGGATTGATGGTTTTTGGGGATTACTAAAGAGGAACCTGGAGCACTTCCTTAAGGAAAACATGACATCTTTTAGGGGAAAAAAAAACCCCTCCAATTCAAGTGATATGTATATGCATGTATGTATGTATATATTTATATATATACATAACTATGTATATATATATATATATGTATATAATGTAGCAATACAAGTTGGAGAGAACAACAACAAAAGAACTGAAAAAAAACTCTGGAAAGACTCAGAAAAAGATGTAGGACATGTATGGCAGAGTGCAGGGACTTGGGCAGGCTGGGGGGCATGGAAAGGGAAGCGACTCTAGATTCAATTGAGAAATGATGTATGACATATGGAAAAAGTTTAATAATAATAAATGCAAAAAATCAAATGAAATATGGTTTTTCCATTGTTACTACATAAATTAAGTTGACATATTTAATTGATTGCAGTTATTGTCCTTATAGATTTTCAAAGTGTCTGATATTTTGTGACTAACAGCCTATTTTAGTTTCTTACTGCTGCTGTAAGAATGCACTTTAACCTTTGGGACTTAAAACAGTACAGAATAATTACCTGACAGTCTTGGAGTCAGAGTCTGTAATGGATTCCACCGGGGACACCCAGATGCCACAGGGCTGCATTCCTTGCTGGAAGCCCTGAGGAAGGGGACTTTCTTGTTTTTCCTGGTGTCTTGGGCTGGCTCCAGCATATTCTAGGCCAGGAGAGCAGCACCCTTCCAGAAACTGATGCTCTACCTTTGTCTTCATTCTGCTTTCTTCTGAGCTAATCAGAAGAACTCTGGTATATAGAACAGCACCATTCAGATTATCCTAGATAATCCCAATTTAAAATCCTTCATGTAAAGGCATCTGCAAGTTCATTTTACCAAGTAAAACTGTATATGTATAGGATTCAGAGATTAGAACCTGGGGATGTTTAGAACAGTCATTGCTTACCTAGACTGGCTATGGAATTTTGCTTTTGTTTGCTTTTGTGTGTGCATGTGATCCTAGTACTCTTCAGTTGCTTCTTGTTCTTACTTTCTACTGTAATGCAGTATTATAGTCCTGAAGCTGACAATCCCTGTCTTACTGTAGAATTGGGTTTTCTTTCATTGGCTCCTTTCATTGGCAGATGGAAAGGTACATTTAGAGAACACAATCTGAGAACTATACTCATAAAACCATGTTTAGGGGGGCTGGAGAGATAGTGCTGCAGTTAAGAGCACTAGCTGTTCCTGCAGAAAACCTGGGTTCAAATCTCAACACCCATATGGCAGCCAACAACCATTCATAACTCTAGTTCCAGGGGATCCAACGCCCTCTTCTCTCTTCAATAGGCATTACACAACATGGGTGTTCTTACACACATGCAGCCATAATACTCATACACATAAATTAAAAATAAAAGTTAGCTAATCTACTTAGATTGTAACTGCAACTGGCAAAGTATTTAGGTAGTAATGAGAGCTAGTCTTGGCTAGAGGGAGTCCAAGTTGCTAAACCAGACAGTTTTTATCTTTGTTACCATGTTCACTAGTGCCCTTGAGTTGAATGATACCTATGATCTGCAGATATTCTTGTCCATGTGGAAACTGGTAATCTCCTTTCTGAAGTGGATTTTGTCTTGGCACTCAAGATATGACACACATAGGGATTTGCTCTTTTCCCCCCTAATCTTCCTATGCTTTGTCCTGTAATCACTATTCACTTACATCCTGACAAATTTTTACAATTGACCTTTGAATCATTGCATACCCTGGCTACAGACTATTTTCCTTACAGGCAAACTAACAATGAAACATCATATTGCATAAATTCCCTCATCATTCAGGGTCACCATGTCAGGCTTTCCCCAGATGGTAGACAGGCACAACACTCAAAGACAGGAGCAGATTCCATGGAGTTGGAGCCATCTGTTTTTGTCCCTTCCTTATATTTCTAGGGTCTGAACATGTCTGTTCTCTTGTAGGCTACTTTTTGCTTTAGTAATTCTTCAGTGAAGTTTTGTGTGACTGTTCTGAGTCCATGGTTACCAGGCTTTCCAGGGCCCTGCGCTGATTGCCACTTATCACTAACAATATAACTAGGGCTGTTTAAGAAAAGCACAGCAAGTTCCCAAAGGTTTGTTCTTCACAATGCTATGGACTAATACTTTGATTTCCTGTTTAATTTTGTTCTGGATCTTAATGTGTCATAAAATCTTCAATTACTAACAAGTATGGAGGCTTAATAGCTAAGTAACAGAATTGTTTGTCCCATAGACAGAGATCCAGAGAACATTTTTCAACATTGAGTCTCAAAATATAGATGCAGATAAAGGGGATGCTAAAGTCATATCTTCAGAATTAGAATTTAGAGGATGAAACCCATAAGCCCTGGATCACTAGATCGTTGATTAGAAAGTCATCCTATTCTGTGGTATATGTTGTGGGTATAGAAATGAATGTCCTTTTTCCAGGGCTAGAGAATCACTGTTTTGTAGCAGGTTTCTGTAAAAAATAATTCATCCCCCAACTTGCATTTCAACTTGTTCTTTGTGCTACTTAAGTGGAAGGAAACGGGGACTTCAATTTAGAACAGATTCTGATGTTTATTTGTTGAGTCTAACAGCCTTGTGCTACTGATAGATCATTTTTATGAAATGACACTGGTGGTTTCTTGTAGCCAGCCTCACACTGATTTAGAAAGTATGAAGTTTGTGATTGTGGAGATGGAGTTAGGAACCACATGCTTTTTTTGAGAAATAGGCTAGGCTAAGTAAGGCCTCAGGGGGGACTGGGTGTTGCTAGTTGCCAATAGCTTCTTGTCTTCCCAGCTCCCAAACAAGTGAAAATATGGCTTAGTAACAGTCAATGAGGGTTGGGTTCCATCCTTTTCTGGTGAGCAAAGATCCCCAAGGTCTGGGCTCAGGGAGATAAGTATCTGCTGGTAGAAAGTCCTGGGTTTAAGTCACAGCTTGGAAGAGAACTGCTCAGAAAAGTCATATCTCCCTCCTTCAAGTTACCCACAGAAGAACTGGGGCTAAATAAGACTAAAACCTCAACCTAGTAAACTACTGATATTTGGAGAATGTTTATTTTTTCCAATTATCCTTTGTGATAACATGAGATCATTGTTTGAATATATTCATTTATATATTCATTTCCAAAATATCTTTGTGCTATTTATAAATAGCAAATGTTCTTTGCTCACAAATGAATCAACTTTTAGCAATTTGGTCTTTGTACTTATTATGAATATATATAAGATTATTTTAGACCTTTAAGTTTAAAAATAGTAAGAACTCAGTAAGTCATAACTGAAAAACACCATGTCTTCACCATAGACTATAAATGCTATTCATCAAAGTTATTAATTCCTTACTTTAAATGAGTTTTCCTCTATATATATTCAAATTATAATAAATAATAGACACCTCCTTTTAACATTATATAATTTTATTAGTGTTTCCCTTATATATAGTAATTTTCACATTTTCATGAGTTTTGAAATATGCATACAATCATGTAAGCATCACTATGATTAAGAAAAGTTATTCCCTCCAAGCATACTTGTGTTCTCTTTTGAATTCTGTACTTTTTTTAAAGTATTGAGTTTTGGTACATTTCATATAATACATCTAGTATCCACCCTCAGATCTCAAGTATTCTGTCACACATGTTAAATCCTGTCTGGTCAAACATTTGTATCCAGATGTCCCTCACTGGAGTTCATTCGCTGGAGTCTAGTCAGCCTATCTAGCATCACTCCCTTAAAGAAGATCTACTGTGCCTTGCTGCACAGTAATCAGTTGCCAATAGTTCCTTGGCTAGGGTTGGGGCCTGCTGCCCATTTCCCCCATTCTGTGCTGAGTTTTTGTCCGATTGAATCAGCATGGGTCTTGTGCATGCTATCATTGCTGTTGCAAGTTTATATGAGCAACTTCCCAGTGGTCTAAAAGACTTTGTTTCCTTATGTTCGTACACCAACCCTATTCTTACAATCTTTCCACCCTCTCTTCCAGAATGGTCCCTGAGCTGTGGGCTGGTGAGGTTAGCAGAGGAGCCCAGTCCAGGGACGGACTCTGCAGACTCTTCTTCTCTAAAACTTTGCCAGTTGTGGCCATCACTGTGCATCCCACTCTGTTTTATGACGAAGCTTTGCTCTTGAGAGCTGAGGGATGTATTAGTATTCTCTCTCCCCTTGTTCTGCTATGTTTCATGAGACTTGGGTGTAGAGGTTTGCCTGTAGATGTGTCACTTAGGGCTGGGCATCCATCCATTCTTTTTGACACCACTCACTAGACATCACAGTTCAGGATTTGGATTCTGCATATTTGCCTGTTTCAAATCAAAGAAGTGAAGAGAAAACACACATAGTGAGAGGAAGCCTTCACTAGTTGTACATCTGACAGAGCATTAATATCCAGAATATATAAACTACAAAAAAAAAAAAAAAACAAAAAAACAAATGAGTGGAATCATATTGCAGAGTCTGCTTCTTTGAGTTTGCACACTGCACTTGAGATTTATTGATGCTGTGACACATCGTAGTTGGTCTGATATTTTATTGCTGATTAGCATCAATGTGGCATGGTTTGTTCACTTGCTATTTCAGAGGACATTTAGATTATTCCTAATAGTTGAAAATTATGAACAAAACTATTTAAAGCATTCAGAAAAATGTTTATTTTATTTCCAAGGGATGAACTAAAATCTGACATAAGAAGGGTATGACTCGTCCTGGTAAAGGCATACAGAAGTTCCGTAAGAAGTGCCAAGCTATCTTTAAAGTGATTCCATGAACTGAGATTGCATCTGCTGTAAGTACACCAGCTATCCTGCCAAATTAACAGCTCATGACGAGGTCAGTTTCCATGTTTTTTTTTTTTAATGTTAGAAGTAACAAGTAGCTTTGCTCTCAGGCTTTTATGTGTGATGATTAAATAATACTAATGGTTAGCATCTTTCCTGTGTTTTCAGCCTTTGAGAGGATTTGTGCTCAAACCTCTACTCAATTTTCATTGTTAGTTAGTTTCTATTGCATCCTGAGGATTTGATAGATGTTCTGATACAGGTATTTCAAGAAATACATATTTAGAGAAATCTTGACATCAGCTGAGATTTGTCTCCTTATTCTCTTGAGAATATCCTCAGGGAAGCAGAAGTTATAATGTTCAGGAAATCATGTATGTGCATTTCAGGAAATCATGTATGCATTTCCTTCATGATCCTGATTTTGTTGTCTTATCTGGGAAATAATTGGCCAATCTAAGGTCACTTTTCATCAGCCTTTAACTCTCTGCTCCAGGACACTTAAGTCTCCCATTCATTATGTTTAAATAATAGACACATTTGGGAGGGTTGCATCTTATTCAATGTTTGGATCTAGGGTCCTTGCTTCCAGATGGATGTCTATTAGTATTGTAGAAAAGTCAATGTTTTCTCCATTAAATTTTCTTTCTATGTTTTCTAAAAATCAATACCTCCTTGGAAGCAGTTTACTCAAATTATATGTAATTCTTAGAAGCAAGTAATTTGTCGCATTTATGTTATTCTGAGAAGCATATGGATCGATAATAAACATTAGTGTGACTTTCTTTTTTTTTCACATAAATTTATTTATTTATTTATTTTTAACAAATCTAGACACGTGTTCCCGCTCATTCCCCCACCCCGCCAGAGCTCATGCATTCTGCCAGACATGCTTTCCATCTCTTAGTCATTCTCAATATTTTCCATGGGAAAGTTGACTGTTTTGAGCAGAAGTTCACTGTTTCAGTCAGTTCTTTGATGCAGTCTTTTCTGTTGTTGTT
>VZQC01004266.1:2060542-2199612 GCA_009823505.1 Rhizomys pruinosus
TGGGATTATCCTGCCCCTTTCCAGTGTAGTCTCTTCTTCGTGATCCTGGCATATGGGCTTCTCCTTGCCTGTATTCCAATGTGAGTCCTAAATGCCTCTTCACTGTGTTGAAGGCTTGCTTTGCTTGCCTCCTTCAGATGCTTCTTCGTAATCTCAGTTGGGGGGGGCGGCACTCTTCAGCCTGCGCCCCGGCACCTGCAGCTGGGCTCAGGAGATCTCCTAGTGTGACTTTCATAAATGATTCTGGAAGGATATGATTCCCTTTATAGGGAGATGCTTAGCAGTTGGCCTTATATGCAAAAGAAAGACTATTTTCAATAAGGAGAACAGCAGGAAGTGTATAATGAATAGGGGTTTTTAAGAAAGGAAAGTATTGAAAGTAGCTTGGGTTTAACTTTGACTCTTTATCCACTGGATACAGTATCAGGATCCGTCCTAGTCAGACTTTCATTGCTGTTACAAAATGCCTGACAGAAACAACTTAAGAAATGTTTATTATTGCCACTCAGTCCATAGACTTCAGTTCATAACCCTTCAACCTTTTTATTTGTGGTCAGTGGTGAGAGAGAATGTAACGACAGCAGGAGCACATGGAAGAAGGGATTGCTTACTTTTTACTAGACTGGAACCATAGGGAGTACAGGGGTTAGAAGTAAGGTACAACTTTCAAAGGTATGTCTCCGACGATCTACTTCCTGCAGCTGAGCCTCGCCTCCTAAAGTTCCTAGCTTCCCCAAATACCATCTTTTTGATATTATTTTTGATCTTCATTCTCTTCACTTCTCCTTATAAATCATGAGACTATTTTTGTGTATCTATTCAGAGTCTTAAATCTTCCCATGCAATACTGTTATTTTAAGACATAATAGCTCACTGAGGCACACACGGGTTATCTGTCAGCATCTGTAAAGCCCTCAGCCACCCATTATATTCTCTACATGGGCCTCGGTAGAACAAAGCATGGGATTCACTTCCAGAAGGAGAAACAAGGGCCTCCTGGAGATGACTGGAGGCTATGCTGTTTTTCCCTCTGACCAAGTTTGTCATCAGTCCCAGCCACTCCTCCCTAGAACACAGGCTTTCTGGGAGAATTTATTAGTACTGAAGGTTGACATCCTAAAGTGTCACAAAGCTGGCTTTTGTAATTAAAAAAAAATCTAAGGTTTCAGTGGAGCTTGGGAGAGAGGGAGGAAAGCCTTCCACAGGGAGGGGAAGGACAGCATGCTGGCCCTGGCTTTGAGATTTGGGAGTGGAGACAGCAATTAATTTTCCAATGCCAGAACCTCCTGGGGAGCCCTGTCAGCTCCACATTGCCAGTGCCACCTCTTCCTGTCTGTATTAGTGCTGGGTGAGAGCCCACTGGGATAATCTGTGAGCTTCCAACCAGGAGTTTTCCTAAACAAGTCCCAGGGGATTTGTGAGCCATAGAGCCCAGGGGATCTAGGACACTGATCTCTGTGGTCCACCATTCTGTAGGTAAGGGGCCTGCTTTAGAGCACAGGCCATGTTGCCAGGCCCTGAGTAACAATGGGGAATTTTTCATATAGATGTTTAGAAAAGTTGTACAAACAGGAATAGATCAGTGGGCAGAGCCAGTAGGGACTTTATGACAGTGTCAATTAGAAACTTTAGTACGAGAGAGAGAGAGAGAGAGAGAGAGAGAGAAACAGAGGTCACATAAAGAAAATTACTACTCATTAAAAATCAGAAATATAATGTACAAAGCCTGTATGACTTTTAGAGAAGATTCTCAAGACCAATTATAGGTTGATAAAACTTATAATTCATTATGGATATTCATGATTAAGCAGCAGAAGAATATTGGATATTCAGGAAAGATGAATTGTCAATTGCTTTGTTTTCTTATCTCAATATTTCCATAAGCATTGACATATAAAATGCATGTAAGATAATTCTGTATATAATACTACTCCTCAATAGAACTAGTTGAAATATAAGATGAAATGGATTGTCAAAGTCATTAAAGCTTTTAGCATTTGAACTGGAAATGGCTTTTTGGTTTCCTGACTCTCATGTTAGAGATAGTTTTGTTTTGGAGACAGGGTCTCCCTATACCCCAGCTGGCCTGAGACTCTATGTAGACCAGGGTGACCTCTCTTGTAGACCATGGTGACCTCACTCTCACAGAGATGACCCTGCCTGGGATTAAAGGTGTGTGCCTTTAATAGTTTTCAGGCATAGTTTTTATTTGTTTCTTTGAGATATTCTCCTGTAATGCAGTCTGCCCTCAAACCAGCTATGTAGCCAAGGACAACCTCAGGCTCTGGTTCTCCATATCCCTGTCTCAGAGATAGTTCTGGAAATGAGCTCTGGAATTGCTAGATGAAAGAATTTTATTGGAAAAAAATACCCGAGGCACAGAGAATCCAAGATGGAAAGCTGATGAAGATTCCCACATCTTAACATGGTAACAGATCAACAAGGGCAGATTTCAAACCTGTGACTGTTTTAGAGACTGGCCCAAAACACTTGGTTTCAGATTATGTGAAAAGTCTGGCAAACTAATCTGGAGAGAAGGCAGATAGCTGATGAAGAAATGTTAGGGTTTTCAGGATGTACAATTATTTTTGATATGTAACCCCTAAGTGCTGCTGGGGTTCTGTGGGAGCAATGAGTAGTCTGCTTGTACAACAATCGAGCCACAGTTAAGATGAACCATTCTCCAAAGCAGAGTGATTTCCATTGACCACAGTGTACAAAGGTAAGATTATCTGTGAATCATATGCAATGTGCTTGTATTCAGGCATCAGTTTATTCTAGCTGAGGTTATAGAGGTCTTCAAACAGGAAGCCAGATACAATCAAGGCCCAATGAAACATTGCAAAAGATAACACACAAACCAATTTTCTCAGGAGAAAAGCTTTTTATCATTTTTTTCTCTCTTAGCTTTGGGATGCCATCCACATAGCGATATAGGTCATTATGTCTATAATATGGGTATCAGATCATCCCACCCCTCCTCTTATTTATTTTGGATATTGGAGTCAGATCTACAGTAAACAATCATATACTCTTTGCATTGACATGAGTAGTGGAAAGCACCAATGTTTAATTAAAATTTTTATGTGTTTCATATAGAATTTTTCAGTCAGTCTTAATCCCCATTACACCACCTCCCCTTCTCCCTTGGCACCATCTCTCCCATCCCCCTTCACACCTTCTGTCATTCCTGTTAGAGTCCATTGTGCCAAATTACTCTCCCAACTCACTCCTCAGTGCCAGCTCCTCCCCTGAGTTCTGGTTAGCCTGTCCAGAGTCTCTTTTCTGAAGAAGGCCAGGTCTTCCTCACCTGACCACCATCTACTGCCAATATTTCCTCAGCCAAGGTTGGGATCTGCTGCCCATTTCTACAGATCTGTGCAAAAGCACTAATTTTTGAACTACCCCTGAAGGATGGGGCTCAGAGAAAGCCTTTTGTAATACACAGAACTGGTAGGTATTGCCAAATCAAAACATACTTCTCTTGTCTTAATGTGGGATAAAGGCTGGGAATGTAAGTTCCCCTATCAGCTAACTAAGAGACATATACGATGATTTTCTGTCATCTTAAATGCAAGATGCATTCAGTGAGATAGGATACTATCATGAGGGGCTGGCTGATGCAAATGGAATGGTTCCTTGGAGCCAAGCCCTGGCTGTATCCTTCCTTGCAAAAGTCAACTTGAACTTGTGCCAGTGTCAGCATCAGGCACTGGAGCCATGCCACCTCGAACAAGTTTCTAGAGTGGAGCAAGAGAAATAGGTGATGAACTGGCCCTGAACTGAGAACTACAGGAGATGGAGTACTGCTGGGTGAGGAAGGGTATGATTTACCTAAGAGTTCTAGATGTGCTGACTAGACTGCAGTGGATCTGTTTGCACAGAAGGACATTTGGGTTCCAGAGCTTGACTGAATAGGACTCAGTTTGGATGTTGTAATGCATGAGTTGTAATAGGAGTTTGGAGCCAGGGCAGGGTGTTGATGGGATCCATTGGATGAGATGTATAATTTAATAAAATTTTCAAAAAGTCAACTGCATGCTATAGAGGCTGGAACTCAAAGAAGTGAGGACAACTAAGATGGGGTCGGAGAGATGGCTCAGTGGCTACTCTTGCAGAGGACCCAGATTTGAGTCCCAGCACCCATGTGGTAGTTAACAACCATCCATAAGCTCAGTTCCAGGGAGTCTGAGTGCCGCTTCTGACTTCCTGGGCATTGGATGAGAAGAGGGCACTAACACACATACAGGCACTACACTCACACACATAAGATAAAAATAATAAATAAAATATTAAAAAGAAAGAACTGGAAGGATTGTGTGGGCCCAGCTGGGTGAGCAGTTTTGCTGATGCATGAGTGAGAGTCTGTGCTCTGTGCTTCTCATCTTTGTTACTCATGTTTCCTTGAAGGTCTCATTTCCATCAAAGCCTAGATGTGAACTGGGTGTGTGGTGAAAAGGTAAAGGGCTATTATATGTTTAAAGGTCTTGTTCCCATTTGAAAGACTGTTCCTTCCATTCAGGCTTCCTACAGGGATTATGGAGCTTGACAGAAGCGAGAATCCTCTCTAGGTGACCAGTTATTCAGATTTCATTAAATTATCACAAACCAGTTAAGTGACACCTGGTTCCATGATTTTAACACCAAATCATTGCCTAAGAATTCACTACTATAAACAGGTTAATTTGACTTAAGACCTTGACTTATTTGATACTTTTAAATTAGTTTGAATGAAAAGAAAATTATAGAGTGCAGTCCAGGCTTGGTAGAGTGTGACAGGAAGACATTTGACTCATGGTTGAACAAACAAGGGAAAAACCAAGTATTATTTTTAAACATTTCAGTGAAAGAAAAATGTTCCATGTTAACATCCATTTCACACATTAGAACACCTTTTTTGGTCTCCTTGAGACAGAGTCTCCCTGTAGCCAAAGCTGCCCTTGAACTCACAGAGATCTATCTGCTCTGCCTCCCAAGTGCTGGAATTAAAGGCATGCACTACCACACCCAGCTAGAACAGCGTTTTGAGATATTACTTCATGGTATAGTTTGACAATATGCATTATATTGTATTTTACTTATTATGGACACAGTGGGTACTCTCCTTTCTTCAGCATTCATAAAATACAAGCTAGAGGTTCCTCCTTCCAGAACTCCTGCCCAAGGATGAACCACAGGCTTAGATCCTTCTTTAATAATATCAGGGGAGCAGAGAAGCATACCTCCAGGTGTGCTGACCATGAAGAGATGCAATCAAAAGAAAATGGAAAAAGATTTTATATTTTGTTTCATTTGGCCTAAATTTATGACAGACAAATGATGTATTTCCAAATTGACAAGTCCCTAGAGGCCACCCCTAGTCACCCTTGAATAGGAGGATGAACTGCTCAACACTCAATTTGAATATCAGTTGCACACTCAACCCTCTGCTAAGATATTTTTGGTTTCTTGTTTGTGTAGAGAAATGGAAGAAAGACGTTCATAACTTTCCCTTAGTTATTTGACTTCAGCAGAAAATGGAGGTGTAAGGAGAGCTAGTGTACCTAACAATAATATAGTTGAAAAAAACCAAGCTCTTGTATTCTTATAGGAAAGATTACACAAGAATTACATTTTACATCACTCATCTCTTCACCATGAAATGAGAATAAAAATCTCAATTATATTTTTCTATATAGTTATCCCAAGATGGTGTTGACTGACAATTTGTTAAAGTCATCTGAACAACCTGTCTTTTCCTTTTTATCTGGCTTTAAAATGGACATAATATTCCCATTTTCATTACAGAGTCCACAAAGAGACCCTAAGAGTACAGAAAAAGATTTAACTAAATATTTCAGGTCTAAAGATGTAGCTTGGTTGGCAGACTGCTTAGTTGTGAAGCCCTGAATTTGATTCCCAGTGCCACCTACAAAAGAAGTGATGGCACGCACCTGTAATCTTAGCACTTGGGAAGTACAAGCAGGATGTTATAAATTTAAAGTCATCCTGGGCGACATGGGGAGGTTGGGGCCAGCCTGGGCTACAGGCCCTATCTTTGAAAATTAATCCTTTATCTAAGAAAGATGTCACATGCTAGCCTTCAGGAGGCTGAAAGAGAAGGACAGTGGTTTTGAAGCTAACACAAGATAATCTCAGAAGCTCAAAATAAGAAAAATTTAAAAATTGAAATTAAGCAACAGTTTTGCAAAGAAGCAAATAGTAATCTCAACTGGATAAAAGTAATCTGTTAATATATTAGCCAACTGTGTCTACCTACATGTAGTCTATTTTAGTAAAATACTGTAAACTATGATGATAATTGCTATGATTTGTAAAATAAAAGTAATACAATAGTGCTAGATTATGGCTTGTGTGAGAACTTTCTAAAATAAGGCAGTTTTTAATCTCATGGATGTGGAGTGCATGAGGGACGAGCACATATGGACTTTTATCTCGGGCGAGCTGGGCACATGTGGAGCCATTTGTTTGGTTTTGTTCTTTATCAGGTATGAACGTCCAGAGAGTGGCAGTTTTGTACTTTGAACTCATGGACCCTGGAATGATCAACACCCTCTGCTCGTTCTTTCCCCTTCTGCCTTCTTTGACTCCTATTTGCTCTTGTTTTGCATACTCCAGTAACCAAGATCTGAGTAAATAAAGATGCATGGAACCAGTTCTAAAAATGTATTTAAAATGTTATCTGTTTGCCTTGGATGTTTAGTAGGATGCTACATTAGTTTTTTTTTTTTTTTTTTTTTTTTTTTTTTTTTTTTTTTTTTTCTGGAAACAGCAACTGCTTGACAAAAGGAATTCCTGTTCCAAGGACCTCTACCAGGATTCCCACCTTATTTCTCTTTAGGGCATGAAGATGAGTTCTTACATCTACTTTCTCTTAATCCCTTTGAACTAGGATTTTTAAGCTTTAAGATTTATCTCCAAGGCACATTTCGGATAACAGACTTCTAATAGCAGCAAGTTAAAAAGAAGAAACTCCTAAGCTAGGGCATCATGATGTCTTCCCCCAGAACATTAAGAACAGAAGGAATTAAAGCCCATCAAACAGACCAGAGGTCTCTGTTGAAGGCTTTCAATTGATTTGTGTCCACTTTTTGAAAGAAATTCCAAGAGAAAAATCAGATTGGCTTCTTGATGTACTCCAAGAAAGAGGTCTTGATACCCCCACAGGACTGAAGCATACTACCAGTTAACAGTGCCCAACTATTTTCCCATGAGCTACTGACATTTGTACTTTAAAATACTTGAGAAGTGTCAAATGTGAGATTCTCTTATATAGCAAAGCTTATCATTAAACAGAATCATAAACCTGGACTTAATATAAACTTATCCAGATTTCAACTCACACTAAGGTTCATTAGGATTCCAGGTCTTCCAACACAAAACCTATGCCAACTTAATAATAATCCAATTTTAAGTTGACCCCCCATACTTGTTATTCATCAAGATGGAATACAGTTGACATGTTCAGGCATTTTTTAAAATTTGTGGCCTCTTTTTAATCATCTATTCTTTTTTTTTTTTTTTTTTTTTTTTTTTTTTTTTTTTTTTTTTTTTTTTGGGAAATTTTCGAGACAGGTCCTCCCGGTAGTCCCAGCGTGTCCTGGAACTCACTGCATGTAGACCCAGGCTGGCCTTGAAATCACAAACGATCCACCTGCCTCTGCCGCCCCTCCCCAGTGCTAGGATTAAAGGCATGCGCACACCACGCCCGGCTTAATCATCTATTCTTTTAACAACCATTATCAACTATAATATTGTATTCTTCTTGCCTGAAATAAAATAACTGGTTAATATATAGAACTTACAAAACTTCAGTGTATTATCTCTGGCCTGTAACAGACCTCCATGAGACATGACCTGCCATTATTAAAGTACTGGCCTACATCTCTGAAACAAAGCAGATAAAAAACATACTAGGATCAAAAATGTTTTCTGGGGTTTATAAACAGTGGAAAGATTTTTCTTTTTCTTTTTTTTTTTTTTTATTTATTTCTGTATGTGTATGAATGTACTGTCTGCATGCAGGTTTGTGCACCCGTGTCGTGCAATGCCTCAGAGGTCAGAAGAGGGTGTCAGATTCCCCTGGAACTGGAGTTCTCCTGGAGTTGGAGTTTCAGACGGTTCTCGGCTGCCATGTGGGTGCAGGGGATCGAACCCGGGTCCTCTGTAAGAGTGGTTGGCGCTCTTAACTGCTAGGCCATCTCTCCAGCCCTAAGAGTTTTCTTTTTTTAAATTTTGTTTATTTTTTATATGTATGAATGTACTTATTGTCTGCATGTAGGTTTGTGCACTCATTTCATGCAATGCAGTGGAGGTCAGAAGAGAGTGCCGGATTCCCCTGGAACTGGAGTTAAAGACGGTTCCTGGCCATCACGTGGGTGCTGGGGATCGAACCTGGTCCTCTGCAAGAGCAGTCTGCTCTTAACTGCTAGGCCTTCTCTCCAGCCCTGGAAAGATTTTTCAAAGGGTGGCAGGTTAGTTATATTGTGTCATTTAGAACATTACTCTCTGGTTATTCAATACCTTTTAAAAATATTTTACTTATTATTTTTATATGCTATGAGTATTGCTTGCATGTGTCTGAGTGTACTTGTGTTAGGCAGTGCCCATGGAGTCAGAAGAAGGAATAGGATTCCCCTGGAAGTGGAGTTATAGATGGTTGTTAGCTGCCACGAGGGTGCTGAGAATTGAACACAGGTCCTTTGCAAGAGGAGCCAGGTACTCTAACCACTGAACCAACTCTCCAGGCCCCCTCAATTGATTTTGCTTATACTCTTTGCAGGTCATAGTTTTTAATGGAAGCAGAGAACCAGACTTGGCTGCCTGAATTCATCCTCCTCGGCCTGTCCAGTGACTGGGACACTCAAGTCTCCCTTTTTGTCCTGTTCTTGCCGATGTACCTGGTGACAGTGCTGGGGAACTTCCTCATCGTTCTTCTGATCAGACTGGACAGCCGCCTCCACACTCCCATGTACTTCTTCCTCACCAACCTGTCCCTTGTGGATGTGTCTTATGCCACAAGCATCGTCCCTCAGCTGCTGGCTCACCTCCTTGCAGCTCATAAAGCTATTCCATTCTTGAGCTGTGCAGCTCAGTTATTTTTTTCCCTAGGCTTGGGCGGGATTGAATTCCTTCTACTGGCAGTGATGGCCTATGACCGCTATGTGGCAGTGTGCGACCCCCTGAGGTATTCAGTCATCATGCATGGAGGACTCTGCACAAGGCTAGTCATCACATCCTGGGTCAGTGGCTCTGTCAACTCTCTTGTGCATACTGCTATCACCTTTCAGCTGCCCATGTGCACAAACAAGTACATTGATCACATAGCCTGTGAAACTCTTGCTCTGATCAGATCTGCCTGTGTGGACACATCTTCCAATGAGATCACAATAGTGGCTTCTAGCATCGTCCTCCTTATGACACCTTTCTTCTTGGTTCTTTTGTCCTACATCCACATCATCTCCACCATCCTGAAAATCCAGTCCACAAAGGGAAGGAGGAAAGCCTTCCACACCTGTGCCGCTCACCTCACCATGGTTGTCCTGTGCTACGGCATGGCCGTTTTCACCTACATCCAGCCCCACTCCAGCCCCTCCGTCCTTCAGGAGAAGTTGATATCTCTCTTCTATGCTATTTTAACACCCATGTTGAACCCGATGATCTATAGTCTAAGGAATAAAGAGGTGAAGGGGGCCTGGCAGAAACTACTGGGGAAATTTCAACCAAAACTGGCAAGTTGATGTCTCATGAGCATCTCTGGAAAAGAGACCTTTGCCTTGGTGTTCACACAACCCAGAAATGGCAGGTATAGCTACAATACCTGGGCAATTAGGAAGTAGATGATCTATATGTAAAGGTGATGTTACATAGGCAGCCGAGGTTTTACATTGAGTTGTGGGATGCTCGGGATATTTCTGTATCTCAGCGGCATGTAGAGTGGAGGTACACGATGCTTCCTGAAGCTTCCCCTCTTACTTTATCCTTACTATACCTCTATTTCTTTGACCTGACAACTTTCTTTGAAGGCATGAACCAGAGGCATTTCTGCTGACACATTTCACAAAAGGTTGGGTGATAACAGTGGAGGCCTTTGGAGACTCCCTTGGATTCTGCAAAGTCTTTGCAATCACAGAACTCTAAGTGAGCCAACATTCTCAGGAGAGTTGTCAAACATTATTAAAGTTTCTGTGCCGGATCTATGAGCTGTGGATGTAATGCTTCACCGTAAGTGTGGACCACCCAAACAGCAGAAAGACCAAATGAAGGTTTTTATAAGGATAATATTAAATAGCTAAGGCTGTTTTTGTTTCTGTCTTTAATTGGAAGCATTCATACAATTTGAAAGAGACTTTACTGCATATACAAGGGACTTCAATGTAAACACTAAATTTGTTCAGTTTCTGAAAAACATCTGCAATCTCTACCTCTGAATTGTAGAACCACAAAAATTGTGAGATAATATTTAAAGCACCAAAGACATAATTGCTCTCTTTTTGAGGCAGGGTCTTACTATACACCGTTGGAGCCCTGGTTGGTCTAGAAGTCTATATAGACCAGCCTGACTTGGAACTTACAGAAACCTGCCTACATCCACTTCCCGAGTGCTGCACCTCCATGCCAGCCTAGACATAGTACATCTTAGAAGAGCAGATTCCTCAGCCAGAAATGTGTTTAGGTAATCACAAAAGCCCAGTTATGTGTGCAGATGTTACCCTTTCATCTGTATAGTACCTCCCCTCACATTAACAACAGGGCCTCAATGACTTCATCAGTGATGAAAAGCCTAAATAATGTGAAAGGAAATAAATGGTTAGGCCAAGGATAGGGAAGTAGAACAAACAGGACTCCAAGTATTTTCCTTCTCTGAATTACTTTCTTATAACCACGGACTTGTAGTAGTTACATTTGTCAACGCATCTCACAGAATCAGTGTTTATACACAAATTCAGGTAAGAGTAACAACATTGGGGAAAATGGCTGAATCTTCCCTTGAAAAGTCCCTTAGGTTGAGACTAGAAACATGAGATCCAGTCATCCAGATGACAAGAAACCCAAAGAGGGGACATATGCTTCTCAGCATTTACATCCAAATATCCCAGGAGTTTGAATATGGAGCACATTAAAGCGAGCTAGTAGGCTACAGCATTAGCCCACATTCTCAGATCCTGGGGGCTGTTTAATACCAAATTACCCTTTAAATTTATTCTCCATAGCTTTAAGAACTGGTGAAGGAATACACCCTGTACAATTCTGCATTTTTGAACTATTGAATGACAAATGAAATAGTGCAAGGAAAGATTCATGGCAAGGTTTGAACCAAGTGAGGTGCTCAGTCATGCTGGAAGTATGAAGTATGGTAATAACTACAAGAACAAGAAAGGTCAAGTTATGCCCCAGAGAAGATATTTCACATTAAACACTCAGTCTCACGCAGATTCATTACTCTTCTAATATGTCATGAGCCAGTCTGAAAATTCTGTAAAGTGTGTATTAAACTGGAAAATTTAATACTGTGAATGTGCTTCATATACAATGGTATAGAAAAGAGATGAAAGAAAACAAACAATAAAATTTATTAATACAGAAATACATATGACTGACTGAGAAGGTAAATATATGAATATGCTTTATCAAGTCTTCTGCAATTTGTCCTGTCAGCATAGTGTTTGTGACTTGTCTCAACCAAATATTCCATAATGTTTCCTCTTTCAGCTCCTCAGTTTGTTTGGGGTCTTTTCATGAAGGGTTCTCCAAATCTTCCTTTGCCAAGAAGCATTAAGTGTCTTTTAACAGACTAGTATAGATGCACATTTTACCCACTAAATGTCTAGTTTTTATTTTTCATTTTATTGGCCTTGATTCAGGAGTTTTTCTCTGCATATTTAAACTCCCACAAATTAGATGTTTTTGGCATTTTTGAGACAGTGTCTCCCTGTAGCCCCAGATGTCCTGGAACTCACTACGTAGACCAGGCTGGCCTTGAATTCACAGAGATCTGCCTGCCTCTGCCTCCCAAATTCTGGGATTAAGGGTGTGCGACACCACACCCAGCCAAATTAGATTTTTTAAGATGACTGGTCCTAAATCTTAGATGCTTGTGAAAGACATTGTCAGTAGAAAGCAAGAAAGTTTTGATTCAGTGAGAAGATAAGATGCATTCTAAACAAGTCTTTAAATAGAACTTCAAAAAACTGAACAGTGAAAAGTATTTGAAAATAAAATCTTGTCCAACAATTACTAACCCTAAAATGTGACTTGGAGTTCATCTTTTTAAAAGCACAGTTCATAGCTTGTTGTGGTGGTACATGCCTTTAATCCCAACACTTGGGAGGCAGAGACAGGTAGATCTCTGTGACTTAAAGGTAACCCTGGTCTACAGAGTGAGTTCCAGGCCAGCTGGAGCTACAGGGAGACTCTGTCTCAAAAAGACCAAAAAAAAAAAAAAGGCAAAAAAGAACAATTCCTATAAAATTATAGTTGTTAAAATATATCTTGGGGCTGGAGAGATGGCCTAGTGGTTAAGAGTGCCGGCTGCTCTTGCAGAGGACCAGGGCTCGATCCCCAGCACCCACATGGTGGCTGAGAACCATCTTTAACTCCAGTTCCAGAGGAATCCGACACCCTCTTCTGACCTCCACGGCATTGCATGACAAGGGTGCACAAACCTACATGTAGACAGTACATTCATATGCATAAAAAATAAATAAAATTAAAAATAAATAAATAAAATAAAATATATCTCAACAGGATACAATTACCTACTTTGTTTCTGAAAATACTTTGAACAACATAGTGTGGTTGTTGGTGGTTTTTTGACCCTTATTCTCTTTCTCAGAATTGAAATTACTTTCTCAATAGAATTACAGAGTTCCTCTAAGTTTGATACCTGTGGAGTTTGGACTTTTTAATGACACGATGAAGGTAATTTATCCTGTTTAGACCTTGTATCTCATGGTAAATCTATGAACATGGTTGGATTCAATTATTCCAGTTTTGCTGCAGGAGAATTTCATAGCTAGTGGTGATGCAAAAGACATACAATGTTGAAATTTATTTTTCTGGGCATTCTTTTTTTGTCAATTTATTTTTATTGTTCAGGTTTAAGGGTTCTCTTTACATTCTAGATAATGGTCCTTTATGCTCTATGATTTATCGACACAAGGTTAAATATATATTATATATAGTTATAATATATATATATTAAATTTGAAAGATTTATGTTAGCCAAATCGAATCTAGGACCATATTCCCGCCTCTCGGTGTTGTTGTTCTTTCCAATATGCTATTGTGATCTGGGCATTCTTGTGGCTATCATGTTGCCTAATTCAGGGGTTCTTAACAAAAACACAGTATTTCTTTTTACCTTTTTGGGCTCAGCACCTGTTTGTGATGTGGACTGATCTGCATTGCAGGGTACTTAGCAGTATTCCTAACTTCTTTCTTCTCCATGGCAGGGGCACCTTGTGCCCAGCAGACATTGTGGAAATGACCTGTAAAGCAAGCTGCTGACCTTGCTTCAACTACGAGATATGCCTTAGGTTAACTGAGGTGGAGATACCGTCTTCCAGAGTATGCCTTCCGGTGGTAGCCTTCCAGGGGTGGCCCAGATGCGCAGAGGTCTAGGGGAAAAGAAGCTGCTTTTGCCTGTCAGTCTTCAGTGCCTGCTGTCTCTGTCCATCACTGACTGATAAGGTACCCAAGGAAGGATGGCTTCATCAATTAGCCTATGTTGCATATTCCAATGTGTATGAAAGACCAATGCTTCTCCAAACTCCTCCAGGCCTTTGGCTCCAGATTGGGACTGTTTTCATATCTAGCCTCCTGGACAAAAGAGTTCTCAGCTTCTCCTATCTGTCGATGACCACTGTTGGACTGTCTAAAGTGAAACATGTTAGTCAATTTAATAAATCCCCTTTGCAATATTCATTCTACTGGCTCCGCCCCTCTAGAGAACCCTGACCAGCACATTTGCACATTTCTGTTAGGTTTGAAAAATACATACACGGTGGTATGAGAATGTCCCCCATAGGTTTAAAGTGTTTAGACATTTTGTCCCCAGTTGGTGGCCCCGTAGGAATTGTGGCCTTGCTAGAGGAGTCACCTCACTGGGGGTCGGGTTAAGAGTCCTTAAGCCTTCCTAGATTTCCAGTTTCTCTCTGCTTCCTGTGCCTGCTGTGATACTTTCTTCTCTGGCCATCTTTGCCTCAATGCCTGCCATTATGGACCCCAACACTCTGGAATGGTAAACCAAATGAACTCTTCCTTCTATAGTTGCCTTGGTCACAATTTTTAGCACAATAACAGAAAAGTAACTAATACAACATGTCATCATGTAACATTATTATATTTTTTTTTAATTTTTTTTTTTTTATTTATTTTTGTATGTGTATGAATGCACTGTCTGCATGCAGGTCTGTGCACCCGTGTCGTACAATGCCGCGGAGGTCAGAAGAGGGTCTCGGATTCCCCCGGAACTGGAGCTCTCCTGGAATTGGAGTTACAGACGGTTCTCAGCCGCCATGTGGGCGCTGGGGATCGAACCCGGGTCCTCTGCAAGAGCGTCGGTGCTCCCAACCGCTAGGCCATCTCTCCAGCCCCAACATTATTATATTTAAGATATAAATAAGTTTTATCAGTTTAACCATCTCTTGCTTATTTTTGAATTCCAGCAATCTTCTGGGACATCAGTTACTTGCAACCATCAATCATATTTTTATGCCTCTGGATTTTTGTCACACACAACACCAGATAAGTGTAACTGAACAATGGAATCTGAATTCTTCCTGTTAGCATAATGCATTTGAGGTGCATTTGTGTTGATACATAGTATAGTCATCTACTCATTTTATTACAGTATAAAATTCCATTATATTGATGTGCTATGATTGCCTATTTATTATTTTAGAGTAAATTTTGATTATTCCTAGTATTTGTCAGCTATGAACAAGACTGTTTTAAGCATTCAGCAGTTTATTTTTATTTCAACAGAGTAAAACAAAACCCTTCATAATAATTGTATCAAGGTTGTATAGCAGAGGCCTGCTTGAATTCTTAAAAATGTACCAGGCAGCCGGGCGTTTTGGCGCACGCCTTTAATTCTAGCACTTGGGAGGCAGAGGCAGGCGGATCTTTGTGAGTTCAAGGCCAGCCTGGTCTACAGAGTGAGTTCCAGGACAGCTGGGACTACAGGTAGACCCTGTCTTGAAAAGCCCAAAAAAACAACAANGAGACAGAGTCTCCCTTGTAGTCCCAGCTGTCCTGGAACTCACTCTGTAGACCAGGCTGGCCTTGAACTCACAAAGATCCGCCTGCCTCTGCCTCCCAAGTGCTAGGATTAAAGGCGTGCGTCACCATGCCCGGCCCAGAAATTTCAATTCTAAGAAAATTAGTTTTATTCATTTTAAAATTGAAGACCATGATATTAGTGTCTTATGTGGGAAATAATTGGTTAACCCAAGGTCACATTTCATTAATATTTAAGTCTGTATTAGAGTACATTTAAGTCCTTCATCCACTATATTCTAGTTTTAATGCCTTTTGAGGTAATTTTTACATCTTGCCCAATGGACACCGTACTGTCTACAAATCAGTCTTTTCTCCTTTGAATTTTTTTCTGAAAATCAATACTTCCTTGGAACCAGCTTACTAAACTTCCATGTGTAAATCATGTAGTGAGGTCGTTTGGAACATTATTGGTTTTTCGTAATACCAAGAATATGAATCAAGAGTAAACACTTGTGTGTCTTTCACAAATGCTTCTGGAAGGAAGTGATTTAATTTGTACTTAGACACTTAACAAGTAACCTTTGTGCAGAAGAGAGACCATTACTTGTATTGAGAATAGAATTAATTGGAGAATGAAACTAGATGATGCTGGTACTTAGTTACAAACCTTAGATTAACATTGCCTTTGGTGATCTTCACTCACCTGAGCTGAGATCTGCTGTTAGAGTCTTGCTTATCAGACTTTATGTTGTTGGGAGAAAAAACCTGACATAAATAACTAAAGAAAGGAAAGATTTGTTTGGGGATTCCAGTTTCATAAAATTCAGTCCATGATCTTTCTCTACATTCATTCTGAACCAGTGGTGAGATATAACATCATGCTTGCTGATAGAAACTTATACAGGAGGCTGCTCCCAGCATTCAATACATGAGCTTAGGAGCATTCATACCCAAATCATAAACAGAGTCACTGAAGACTCTAGATCAGACATTTGTGTCTTGGGTAATGTGAGGATTAAGTATTATCCTGAAAGGTGAATGTGAGATAGGTTTACAGAGGGAATTTTTCAAGGAAACAGTCCATTATCTCCTACTAGCAACCCTTAAAAGGCTCTTTAAAGCACTTTTATGCTTAGTTTGTGGTTCAGAAAGTCTGGGTTGAATGAAGCCTGTCACATCTTAAAATAATTTGATTACAAGGTGCTTATGAACTAAATGCTCAAACAGTAGATGTCCTCAGCATTAACGGCAAAAGGAAGAATCCATTTGAGAGATGTTTAAAAATAAGTGTTGAACTGTGGAGACTGAGACAGAAGTTTCTCCCAAGATTTTATATGGGCATGACAGGGACTGCCGTGGAGTTCACGCTGAAGGCTTGGGCTTGGGTGTTTGTCTTTTCTGTCTGCAGATGAGTAAAGTGGTAGTAATGTGAGCATCTGAATCCTATGGCTAACAGCCTCATCTTTTAGTAGCTTGTGGCTGAAAAAAAATTATACCCAATTCTATCAGTTCTGTAGGAATTTAGAAAGGAAGTGAATGAGACGAATATTGACTTTCTCTTCTAAATGTCTAGACTATTTCATAAACTCTGCCAGACACTAGGCTGCAGGACATCAGATAACATGGTAACATGACTGAATAAATAATTTGGAAATGATTGTTGTTTTGTTTGGTGAGTGTATTAGTTACTTTCCTCATTGCTGTGGTCACATACCTAACAGGATGCTACTTCACGGAAGAAGGTCTTCTTTGTCTAAAGCGTCTGCATTTCTCCCTCGATGCTGCCAGGTCTCCTGTGCTCCCATTTCTCTTGGGCTCCTTTCCTCTCCTGCCCCCTTTCTTCTATAACTCTTCCTTTTCCCTCCAATTTAGACACCCTGATTTTATCTATTCCCCCCCTTAGTAACACCTGTCACCGACTAGTCTTCTGGCTCAGGCTCCTTCTTTCCCTTTCCCTTTCTAGTTCCTTTTCATTTACCTGGTTCTTGCAGTTACATCCAAGTATATACGTATAAGGATTTGGTGCTAGGAACCACAAATGACACCATATGCCATTTGTTTTTCTGAGACTGTGTCACTTCACTTAACATAACAGCTTCCAGTTCCATCCCATTTACCTGCAAATTTCACGATGTCATCTTTCTTTTTTTAATTTTTTTAAATTTATTTTTGTATGTGTATGAATGTACTGTATGCATGTAGATTTGTGCACCTTTGTTGTGCAATGCCGCGGAGGTCAGAAGAGGGTGTCGGATTCCCCTGGAACTGGAGTTCTCCTGGAATTGGAGTTACAGACGGTTCTCAGCCTCCAAGTGGGTGCTGGGGATCAAACCCGGGTCCTCTGCAAGAACAGTTGGTGCTCTTAACCGCTAGGCTATCTCTCCAGCCCCCTACATCATCTTTCTTTACTGCTACATAAAGCTCCATTGTGCAAATGTCCCACGTTTTCATTATCTGCTCATCAGTTGAGGGACACTTAGGTTGCTTCCATCTCTTTGCTATTGTGAAAAGAGTAGCAATAAACATGGTTGTGCATGTATTTCTGCAATAGGATGAATCCTTTGTGTGCATACCCAGAAATAGTATAATTAGGTCAAATGGTAGGTTCATTTTTAGCCCTTTAAGAGTTCTCCACAATGCTTTCCATAAGTGTTGCAAGCGTTTTCAATCCCACCAGCAGTGAATAAGTGTTCTCCTTTCCTTATACTTTCTCCAGTATTTAGTATCATTGGTTTTCTTGATCAAAACCAGTCTTATAGGGGTAAGATGAAGTGTTAAAGTGGTTTTGATTTGCATTTCCTTAATTACTAACAACGCTGAACACTTTTTAAGATGTTTCTTGGCCACCTTTACTTCTCTTGAGAACTCTCTCTTCAGCTCTTTAGCCCATCTTTTATTTGGGTCATTTGTTTTCTTGGTCCTTTGTTTTTTGAGTAATTTATATATTCTGGATTTTAAACCTCTATTAGATGTATCACTGGTGAAGGTTTCCTCCCACTCTGTGGGTTTTCTCTTCCCTTCTTTGATTATTTCTTTTGCTATACAGAAGCTTTTTAGTTTAATGACATCTTGTCGATTGTTAACCTTATTTTCCTGCACAACTACTGTCTGATTTAGAAAGTCTTTTCCTATACCTATATCTTGTAGGTTACTGCCAGTATTTTCTTCTAACAGTCTCAGAGTTTCAGGTTTCACACTGAGGTCTTTAATCCATTTAGACTTGACTTTTGTGCAAGGTGGAAAGTAGGGGTTTACTTTCATTCTTCTACAATTGGTGATCCAGTTTTACCAGCACCATTTTGTTAAGATACTCCCTTTCCTCTGTTGAATGTTTTTGGCTCCTTTGTCAAATTTCAGGTGGCTGAAATTGCATGTACTCAAGTTTGGGTCTTCAATTTTGTTCCACTGATCTATTTTTGTGCCAGTACCATGCCATTTTTATGAATATAACTCTGTAATATAGTTTGAGATCTGGTATAGTAATCCCCTCCTGCATCACTGTTTGTAGTCAGGGTTGGTTTGGCTATCTGATGGCCATATGAATCTTAGGATTGTTTTCTAATTCTGTGAAGAAAGTCATGGGAATTTTTATTGGGATTGCATTGAATCTGTATAATACTTTGGGTGGGATGCTCATTTTTACTATATTCATTCTTCCAATCCAGGAGCATGGGAGGTCCTTCCATCTTCTGGTGTCTTCTTCAATCTCCTTCTTCAAAGATTTAAAATTTTCATTGTAGAGAATATCCTTGGTCAGGTTTGTCCTGAGATAGTTTATATTCTTTTTGAGGCTATGTGAATGGGCGGGTTTCCATGTACTCCTTCTACAATTGCTTGTTATTGGCTTATAGAAAGTCCACTGATTTTTGTAGATTAAATTTTCTACTGGCCACTTTACTGAAATTGTTAATCCTTTCTAGTTGTCTGATGGAATTTTTGGCATCCTTCAGGTATAATATCATTTACATTAAGGATATGGGTCTAAATTTTCTTTTTCAGTTGTGTCTTTGCCTGGTTTTGGTGTTAGAGTGATGCTGAACTCATAGAAGGAATTTAGAAGATTTCATTCTGTTTCTGTCTTTTTGAATAACTTAAGTAATATTGGTCATAGGTCTCCTTTAAATATCTGGTAGAATTCTGCTGTAAATTCATCTGGGCTTGGACTTTTTTTCAGTTGGGAGGTTTTATATTATTGTTTCAGTTTCTTTATGTGTTTTGGGTCCATGTAAGCTGTTGATCAAGAAAACTTGATTAAGTTTTGGTGATTCCCATGATTTCAGATAACCATGCATTTGATTTAGGTTTTCAAATTTAATAGCATATAGGTTTTTAAAGTATTCCCATATAATGTTCTGGATCTTCTTGTGGTCTGTTGTGATGTTTCTCCTTTCATCTCTAATTTTGTTGATTTGGAGTCACTATTTATTTTACTTAACTGTGCTAAAGATCTGTCTACCTTGTTTATCCTTTTCAAAGAACCAGGTGTTGCACTCATTGATTCTTTGTATTGTTTTCTTTGTTTCTATTTCATTGATCTCTGCTCTGATTTTTGTTATTTCTTCTTGTCTGCTTGGTTTGGATTTCATTCATGTTGTTGTTTTTCAAGTGTCTTGAGTTGCAATGTCAAGTTGTTTGTGTTCTTTTTATTGTAGGTACTTAGAGCTATACATTTCCCTCTTTTTTTAAAGTTTGTTTAAGTTTAATTGTCAAAACTATAAACCGGGGGCTGGACATGGTGGCTCAGGCCTTTAATCCTAGCACTTGGGAGGCAGAGGCAGGCGGATCTTTGTGAGTTTGAGGCCAACCTGGTCTACAGAGTGAGTTCCAGGAAAGCTGGGGCTACAGGGAAACCCTGTCTCAAAAAGACCAATATATATATATATATATAATAATATATATATATAACCAAGATGACCTTCCATCATTAAAGTAGCTCAATGTCTATGGGTACACACCACACATATATATATATATATATATATATATATATATATATATAACTGAGTGATTACAGAAATAACCTCAAGATGAGAAAAATGCATGGAGAACTTTAAATGAATATTGCTATGTGGAAGAAACAAATTCCAAAATCTATGTACTGCATTCTATCTAGATATATAATACTTCGAAAGAGGTAAAACTACTCAGATAATGAGAAGATGCCTGGATCTGCATCTAAGAGTCTTCAGGTATTCCCATGCTAGGGGGGAGGGAGTTTGGAAGGGTGCAATTGAGGGATCTCACCACCAGGCAGAGGTCAACCTCGGGTGCTCGCTGGCTAGTGGAACCCAGGGGACCACCACACCATGTGGAATCTACCTACCAGCTCTCTAAAGCTTATTGCAAACCAAAGTAATGAAATATTTTCAAAAAGAAAGATCAGAATAAAGCAGGACCAGAGGCCGGCAGCATAAGCACCGGAGATTGGAGCTCCATGTGTGGGACGTAGTGGCCATGGTGTGAGCTCCGAAGGCCTCAGGCAGCCAGGCTCCTGCTGCTCTGCTGCTCTGCTGCTCTGCTGCCTGCAGCACATACCCTCTTTCTTGAGCTGGCTCGAGCTTTCTTCAGCAGTGTCCCATGGCCTTGGAACCTAACCTCCCTTATGTGTTGTCCATTGCAGTGTGGGCTTCAATTTCACAGCCTCCCACAATCCTTTCTGTGGGGAATCCAAACCTGCCACATGTTGTCTAGCTACAGTTGTTCCCTGGAATCTTGGTGCAAGGTTCCACAAATACTCTTACTGTAACTTTCCCACCTGGAACACCAGTAGTACGTGAATGCTGCTGCCAAGTTCTGATGCTAGTTCAAGATGTAGCAACCTGTCTATTCCTTTGACTGATTCTTCTTTGGAAAAAACTTCCCTAGACAATTTTTTTGGAGCACCTTCTTGTACAGTCTCAGTTCAGGATATCTAATTTCAAATGAACTTGGATTATCACAAGTTGGAGTCTTCAATGGGTGGAGTCCCCCTTGGGCACCTTTCTTATTTTCCCAGGGCAGAACATGAGGCTTGTCTGCCATGGGATTAACCCCTTTAACATTTGTATGTGCTTTGGCATCTGTCTTGTCTGTGTCTTTAAATTTAGTCATGCTGCTTCCAGCCTCCAAGGACATGCCTTGCATCTCTTTCTGCTACACTTGTTGCTCTCCCATTGCGTACATGGACAGTAAGAATGAGCTATAGCCCTGACACAGCCTGTGGAGATTTCCTCTACCAAACAAATTAGTCCATTACCTTCAAATTCATCTTCACTCAAGTTCTCAGGATACAGGCAGAATGGGGCCAGATTCCTTGCCAGTGCTTAAAACACACCTCTACCCCACTTCCCAATATATTCCTTGTTCCCCTATGAAATTGTATCCCTCCACCCCCGCCACTTTCCATGGATTCCTTATCATTTTTCTATTCCAAATTCCCGAGAGGCTGGCCCACTAACCTCTGCATCTAACCTTCTAGGACTTTTAAAACCTGAAGTTAGAAACTATTCCTCATTCTTCCTGGAAACCAGTTCTATAGGATGAACAACAGTGTGGCCAGGTTTATTATACCGATAGCCCCATTTCTCAGTATAATTTTTCCGTGTTAGTTACTTTTCTGATGGCTATGACCAAACACTTGAAAATAAGTAACTTAAGAGATAAAGAGTGTATGGTTTAAGAATGGATGTCATCCTCAATGGCAGAGAAGGAAGTTGTCTCTCTGTATCCACACTGAGGAAAAAGGGACAGGAATTGGGATGATAAAGCCATAAGGTCTTCCTCTAGGGACCCACTTTCTTTGGCAAGGCTCCACTGCTAAGACTTTACAACCTTCTAAAACAGCTTGAGACCCAGTGTTCAAACATAGGAGTATATGGGGGACATTTCACATTCAATGAATGTGACATCAATGAATATAGAATATTTGACAGATAATTCATGTACAATAGGGGAATGGGAGTGTTGGCATGATGTGCCAGAAGAGAAATCGAGGGTTGAGAGATGGAAGGACACAGTGGATGGCTGAGTAGGTGAAAAATGGGTGACCGACTCTTAGAAAATGTGATCAAGAGTTGAATGACAGTAGACATTGTAGGTAGTGGTGCAGAACAAATCTAAATATGAGGAGTAAATTTAAAAAAATGGATAAATGATTTATGTGCATGGTAATGTATTAGAATTGGGTGATATGACTTGAGTTTCAAAGGTACATTCAATCTCCTAAAAATTTTAAGAACTTGAAGAGGTCTACAAAATTAATATTTAACATTATTTTGGATCACCTTTACTCTCTCCATTTCCCCCTGTAAATCACAAGAATAAGTTTGTGTTTATTAATTTAGAGTCCTAAATCTTTGCATAAATGCTCTTGTTCGAGAACATAAATCACACCATGAGACATATACTGGTTATCCTTTAATACTTCCTAAGTCACAACAACCTGTTACATTCTCTGAATCTATCTCATTATAACAGATCACAATGCTCATGTCTCCAGAAAGAGAGTCAAGGGCCTCCTGGATCTAATAGAACCCTCCTGTTTTTAACCTGACTTGGACTCATGCATAGTGACAGCTCTTTGGAGCATAAACACTGAGGGATAGAGTCTATTTGTTCTATAGAAGGCATGATTAAATGTCATAAAGTTTCTTTATGTGAGGTTTTTTGAGTAATCTAAGTCTTCAGTGGAGCTTGGGAAAGAGGGATGAAGAGCAGCCTTCCACAGGGAGAGGAAGGCCAGCGTAGTGGCCTTGCTTTGAGATTTGGGAGTGGAGAGAGCAATTAGAACTCCGATGCCAGACGCTCCTGGGGGCTGTCAGCTCCACATTACCAGTGTAGCCTTTTTCTCATAGTATTAGTGTTTGAGCACACTTGGGATCAGCTGTGAGTTTCCTCCCAGTAGCTTTTACAAACTAGTCCCAGGGTATTTCTGAACTATGGACCCCAGGATGATTGGGACACTTGATCTCTATGGTCCATCACTTTGTATGTGGGGAGTATCTTTTGGAATACAATCCCAGCCTGAAGAAGACCATATCATCAAGCAATGATTAATACTTGAGAATTTTTAATACATGTCCCAACAGAGGGCAAGTGGAAACAGTTGCCTATAGATAGGAGAAGTAGTAGTGACGTGATGTGTTGGGCCAGGTGAACTATGAATGCTGAAATCTCACCTCTAGTAGTACTACAGGAATTGCAATGAAACCATTCTTCTTTCCAGAGACCTGAGGCTGAGGGTAATTGTTACTGTATGAGTGTGTCAATTAGAAACTTTAGTACTGGACAAAGTCAAAGCATGAAACAGAAGTCAAGGAAAGAGAATTGGTAATTACAAGAGGAAATCTGATAGATGAATTATGCATTACTTTTGTAAGGACTCAGGGTGAAGGCTAGGTTAACAAAGTATATACTTTGGCATGGATTTTCATGAACATGTGGTAAGAGAATATTACATGTGGTAAGAGAATATTACTTTGGCATAGATTTTCACGAACATGTGGTAAGAGAATATTACAATTTCAATTCATTTAAAGTGTCTTATCTCAATTATTTACCTGACTGTGTATATGCAAATATTCTTAGTTTTTCCTCAAAGAAAGTACTTAAAATACAAGATGATGAAATTGATCATTAAAGTCATAAAGCCTTGATAATATGAACTGGAGTTAGGATTGAGATTTCCTAATTGTCTTGTCAGGGTTGATTCTTGCATCAGCTGTAGGAATGCATTATAGAATAGAAACTAGAAGAACAAAATAAAATTGTACTGTGAAAGAATATCCTAGATATGTGTAGCAAGAGAAATAAAGATCCAGATTTGTACAATGCACCCCAAAATAAAATAGATTACTAAGTATATATTCAAATAGTGCAACTGTGTGAAAGACTGAATATCAATAATTAGATTGAGTTTTAGTAATTAGACTCAGATTATATTTAAAAAGTGTGGTGAACAAAGCAGGAAGAGTTAAAGTAAATAAGAAGAGCTCAAATAAGCAAAGATAACAGCGTTCTCAGGTTATAAAATCATTTTTGCTCACTCATCCACCTTAGTGTCCAAATGTAAGATAACAGAAATGCTCCGGCTCATCGTGGATTTGGTGTGCAACTGTCAGGTGTGCACACACACATGTGGACACTTTTCTAAAGGAAAGAGAACTTTCTAGTGACAACTCAGATTCTGCTGTATTTATGCCTCCATGAGATGTCTGTAAATCCTGTGGTCTGTGCCTGTGTTTAGGGCTAAATTGATTCCAGATAAGATTGCAGAGTTTTCTAATAAGGAGGACAAATAGCAATAGGACAAAATGGAGTGTTGCTGGAGATGATTCCCAAGTAAACTTTTCCAGGAAAATAACTTTTTATAGTTCATCTCTTAACGTTAAAGCAGATCCATAGATAATTGTAGGGAGTCATCTCTATAATAGGGGTGATGAGTTCCCCATCGAGGTTCATTATTAATTTTGGATTTTAGAGGTTGATCTAAGTTTTTTTTTAACCATGCACTCTTTATATTCACATAAAAAATGAAATAATTCTTCTTCCTGAAGGATAAGATCCTGGGAAATCCTCTTATACTGTGTATACCTAGTAGGTTTTCCAATTCTCTCTTCTTACTGTATGTATGAGGTAGAGAACTGAAGTTCCTGAAACAACTATCTAACAGAAGTAAAATGACTTTGCAGGGTCCTGAATGCATGATGCATTTGGCAGAGGGAATGACTCCTCAGTGCTGAGCCCGACTACCTCCTTCCGTGCAATAGTCAGTCAAGTGCTGTGGAGGTTTAGCCTACAGAGAAGTGATGAAAACTGACTTCTGTTAAGAGCTGGTGAGAAAACAGTCTGAAAAGCAGCACAAGGACTCATCCCTAGACCAGGATGTGACACCATATGGGGGGACCAGCACAAAGAGCTGTTCTGAGCTTTGGTTGTCCTGACTTTCATCTCTGTCCTGAGGAGCAGCCGCTCACACTTCCTCCAATGTATGACTTCTATTAGAGCCTAGATACAAGAAGATATGATAGCAAAATGGTAATGGGCCACCTAATTTTCAGAAATTTAATTATTATTTAGAATTATTTTCTTTTCTTTCAGAGATTCCATAGAGTTGTTGGCGATCGGTTGTTCTGATTTAAGTGAATTGTTACAGATTAGATGAGTGATTCCTGATTCCATGATTTTAAAATATTGAATATTAATTGCAAATATCACCAGATTTCTATCTGACATGTTGCCATTAATTCTACATTTAACTTGGCTTCATGTCTTCGCTCAGAAGGTATTCATTTAAAAACAGGAGGGAGTAAAGGAAAATTCTCTGGTGTGGTCCATGTATGTTGAAGGTGGGCTTGGTTGCAACAGGAACTGAGAATGACATGAAGCGGTTTGGTTTATAGACAGATGTAAGGTTAGAAGAAAGACTTAAGAAAAGGGAGGCAGATGTGCTGGATGTGATGGTGTTTACCTTTAATCCCAACACTCAGAGGCAGAAGCAGGCTGATCTCTGTGAGATCAAGACCAGCATAGACTAGTGAGTTCCAAGCCAGGTGGAATTACAGGAACTTGTCTCAAAAAAGAGGCCGGGATATGACAATAAAACTCTTCCTAATAAAAGCTAACCAACCCATCAGCTTGCATATTTGTGGAATTCCTCACTCTGCATCTTCTCCAGGTAACTAACATTTTCAGCCAAAGAACTTATAAAATAGTATTAGGCTGAGAAAATCCCAGGAGAGTGCTGAATAGATTCATCAAGATATTAGAGATCTAAAATAATATTTGGTTTATTAAAATTTAGAGTAAAATTTTGAAAGAGTAAAAAGTAATCTTGCACGGAATCAACAAATAGATTTACTTAATTTTAAAAAAGATAGATTTAAATGTAAATTTTAAATCAGCTACACTATGTCAAACAAATAATTGTGTATGGATTATAAATGTCTAATTTTTGTCTTTGATAGCAAACCTTCAGGGTCCTGATTTGTGCTATGGCTGGTAATTACTAGATAAAGGTAGAATTGTGCTCCTTTCCATAGGGTGAAAAAATGGCATTCTTTTAACTGAGAAAATTAGTCTGTTCTGAAAATACACCATCCTCTGCTCCTTCTGAAATTTTAGTGTGTCTGTCACCTCAAGCTTTAATGTTCTCCCTGAACCTGATGCACCATGTAATAATATCAGTAGAAACTGATACAGGAATTCACAGTGCATTAGCTTCTACTGGTCCCTTCAGATGACCAATCTCCCACTTAGGATTGTTTAATTTTTAAGTACTTCACAATAAAAACAATGCTCAACATCAATCATTTAATATAACAGCAGAAGTTATTTATCTAACATATAACCTTATTTAGTAACATACTTTGCTGTAAAATATTCAGTATGATACACTAGGTTATGCATTGTGTGACAACTTTCATAATAAAGCTAACTGTGAAGACTCAGACATTGTAGAACTATGCAAAGGAAGAGCATGAACTCAGAATCTGGGAGTGGGGATTGCCGTAGCCAGTTGCTTTGTTTTATTCTTTATTGAATGTGAACCTGTTTATGTATGAAAGCTTATCATTAAATATAAATAACATGCTTGCTACAGAAAATTGGGATTGGAAACTATGTGTCCTGACTCTAGATTTTTCCATAACCTCCTGTCTCTTTCATGATCATTCTTTCTGTAATTGGATTTTGCATCTCATCAAGATGAATCTGGTTGACATATTTGAGTTACTTTTAAACTTTATATATCATTTCACCTACTCTCTCTGATTATTATGTTTTCCTTCGCTGAAAAGAAAGGTAATTGGTAAAAATAGAGAACTCATAAAAGTGAACTGTTTTGCCACTGGGAGGCAACTGATCCTTTGAAACATATTATGTCCTTATTAAGACAGTGACCTGTTTCTCTGAAACAGAGTCAAGAAAAAGAATATTGGGATCAAGCATGCTGTCTAGGTCACATAAATGAACTGGAGGCTGATAAAGTAGCAAGAAATTTATATATAGAACATGTGATTACATGTTACTGAATGAATGTTCAATTGCTTGTGCTTTTTTCTTATTATCTATGTAGATTATTAACTATCACACTTTTTAATGGAAGCAGAGAACCAGACGTGGCTGCCTGAATTCATCCTCCTCGGCCTGTCCAGTGACTGGGACACTCAAGTCTCCCTCTTTGTCCTGTTCTTGCTGATGTACCTGGTGACAGTGCTGGGGAACTTCCTCATCGTTCTTCTGATCAGACTGGACAGCTGCCTCCACACTCCCATGTATTTCTTCCTCACCAACCTATCACTTGTGGATGTGTCTTATGCCACAAGCATCGTCCCTCAGCTGCTGGCTCATCTCCTTGCAGCTCATAAAGCCATTCCATTCCTGAGCTGTGCAGCTCAGTTATTTTTTTCCCTAGGCTTGGGCGGGATTGAATTCCTTCTACTGGCAGTGATGGCCTATGACCGCTATGTGGCAGTGTGAGACCCCCTGAGGTATTCAGTCATCATGCATGGAGGACTCTGCACAAGGCTGGTCATCACATCCTGGGTCAGTGGCTCTGTCAACTCTCTTGTGCATACTGCTATCACCTTTCAGCTGCCCATGTGCACAAATAAGTATATAGATCACATTTCTTGTGAGATTCTAGCTGTGGTCAGGTTGGCCTGTGTGGACACTTCCTCTAATGAGATTGTCATCATGGTTTCTAGCATCGTCCTCCTTATGACACCTTTCTTCTTGGTTCTTTTGTCCTACATCCACATCATCTCCACCATCCTGAAAATCCGGTCCACAGAGGGAAGGAGGAAAGCCTTCCACACCTGTGCCGCTCACCTCACCGTGGTAACCCTATGCTATGGTACCACCATTTTTACCTACATCCAGCCCCACTCCAACCCTTCTGTCCTTCAGGAGAAGTTGATTTCTCTTTTCTATGCCATATTGATGCCCATGCTCAATCCTATGATTTATAGTCTAAGGAACAAGGAAGTGAAGGGAGCCTGGCAGAAACTATTAGGGCAATTCTCTGGGTTCACATATAAACTGACACGTTGATGACTCCCCGAGCATACATGGAGAAGAGAGCTTTGTATCAGTGTTCACCACTGAACTCAGATATGACAGGCATTGCCATGGCAACAAGGAAGGAGCTGGAGTAACATGTGCTGAGGATGTTATGTAGGAGGCTGAATGGCTGTGTTGGGGTGGGATGCGGGCATACTTTTATGTTACATCAGCATGTTAAGTGGAATTAAGCACTACTGCCATAGAGATGCCCACCGTTTCTCAGTCTACACTCTATAGCTCAGGTATATAGTCAAGCTACAGATCTGACTCATTAAGCTACATTGTAAGTGTTGATGTCTCCCTGAATTATCAATATGTGGTATGCTACTCTGAGGGTGTTGTTCTACAGGAGCAAACACATAGCACCCTGTTATTTTTCTACAAGATTTCTGTTGTGTGTTGCATTGCTGAATTGTGATATTCAATATGCTATGTATATTAAATGTATTTTTGACTTATGATGTTAGGGGTATAGCCCTATATAAGTTGAAGAGAAGGTATAATTTAAACAAAATAGATAAACTTATTTTTTGCTTGCTATAGTCTTTGTACTCACAACATCTTTATCTTAGAGTTAAAACTGATTATTTAGACATAGGAATAGATTATGGTGGTTTAATGGAAATCAAACTATTGTTCTGTGGAAATATGACATATTTCATGCTGAAAGATTCTGTCATTTTATTCTAAGGTAAAATGAAAATATTGTTATGCAATCAGATTAAGTCTATTTTGTGTAGAATTGAGCACAATGTACATCCTGAGGGAGTTGGTTAAAGAAATATAAAGTCTTCTTTGAGGACTGATGATAAGTTGCTTATTCACAGTGGTGTTATTGGCAACGAAAAGACAAAGATCCAGTTATTTTTAAATAGCAAATGAACAATTTGACAAGAAAATGATGGTGCATTGTGAAGTTTCATCTAAAAGGCTAGACACGTGTAATTTCTCAAGACTCAGTGTTCTAGTTTGTTTTCCATTGCTATGACAAAACACTCTGACCACCAACTTAGGGAGGAAAGGGTTTATTCAGCTTATATCTCCTGGGTCACAGTTCATCACTTAGGGAGCCCAAGACAGGAACTCAGGGCAGGAACCTGGAGGCAGGAGCTGAAGCACAGGCCATGGAGGAATGCTGTTCACTGGCTTGCTCCCCTGACTCATGCCCAGCCCGCCTTCTTATGCAGTACACAACAACCTGCCCAGGGTGGCCCTACTCATTGTGGGCTGGACTCTCCCACACTGCTTGACAATCAAGACAATACTCCACAGACGTGGCCACAGGCGACAATCCAATGGAGCCAATTCCCCAATTGAGGCTCCCTCAACCCAGGTGTGTCAAGTTGACACTAAAGCTATCCAACACAATTGACCCCTTGTCAACTTGACACACAAAACACATCACTATTAAACCGTCACCTTTCCAGTTCTTGTCCCCAAAGTATGATGTTAACATTAATCACAACCTAAGACAGTACTTAAAAGCCCCACAGTCCTCAAAATGTCCAAACGCCTAAAAGTTCAGTTTATTAAAAGTCTTTTAACTGTGGGCTGCTGCAAAATCCAAAACAAGTACTGTCTTATTTCAAAGGGAAGAATCAGGCACTCTCAAAACATAAGTCCAGCAAAGTAACTCAAGGCTGGACATCTGGGATTCACTCATGATCTTCTGGGCTCCAAAGGGTTTCCGCAGCTCCCCCTCTCCTACTCGGCCGTCCGTGACACACACAGCTCATCTCGCAGACACAGGCCGACTCCATTCCACACCTGCCGCTGCTCTTGGTGGTCGTCCCATGGTCCCAGCATCTCCAAAAAGCTGGGGTCACCACTGAAACTGAGGCAGCACCTTCACCATTGGTTTCTTTTGACCTCTCCTGGTGCAAAGCTTCAGCTTCTCTCCATGACCCCTGCAATCCTGGGGTCTTCACTGCAACCAAGGTGCACTTCCACCCACGGTCTTTCCTGACCTCTCACAGTGCCAAGCCTCGGCTGCTCTCTGTGACCCCCTCAAATTTCAACACCAGAACCATATAGGAGACTCTTACAAACTACCAAGTCCTGCTTCTGGCTCGAGATGGAGGCAAATCCAATGGAGCCAATTCCCCAATTGAGGCTCCCTCAACCCAGGTGTGTCAAGTTGACACTAAAACTCTCCAGCACACTCAGGAAACCATTTTTCTGAAAATTTGGAAAGAAAATAAACAAAGGGAAATCAATGTGACAAATAGCAAAAATATCAAAGCCACCCTTGACCTCAGAAGAACAGAAAGTTTGCTTTAATGTGGATTTTAAGAAAACAGAGTGGTCTGCGTTCAGTGCAGAAGTTCCCCTTATGCTCATTTCCTACTGCAGCTTAAAAACAGGCAAGTTCTTACTTAACTTATGCAATTCTAGAGTTGGATCTTCTGAGCATACAACTTGTCTTCAATGAAAAGCTACGTGTTAAAAAGGGAGACCAGGCTCCAGTGGATGGACCCATAATGAAGGACATGTGCAGATTCAAATTAGAATCTCAATCTGTCTCTTCTCTCTCTCTCTCTCTCTCTCTCTCTCTCTCTCTCTCCATATATATATATATATATATATATATATATATATGTGTGTGTGTGTGTGTGTGTGTGTGTGTTAGAGTAAATTAGGCAGGGAGAGGTGTGGATAGTAGAGGTGATCTAAATAGCATCAAATTGTACTGTATGAAAATTGCAAAAATTCAACCAAATTATATTAAAAGTAAATAAATAAAAGGGAAATGAATGACTGAACAGGAAATAGGGAAGGAGTAGGATGAGAAATAATAGTGGGTTTCTCATTTGATAGTCTCAGAAATGGAGCTATTTTTGTCCCCACCTTTGTGTCTTCATCAGCTGAGATGATTTGTGATTCTTCAATTTGTTAGCACACTGTCACAGAATGGCCAAGTTTTAAAGTTGAGGGATTATATGTTCCTCAACTGTTATCTTAAAGCTGCTCTAATCCTGACTTAGATCAGCAGAAGTAATTTTTGTCAGCAAAATATTATAATATATATATATATATATATATATAAATATATTATAATTAGTGGGATGTTTTCATGTGTGTGGATAATGAATATTTGATGAGGCAGTAAAGTTCTTAACACAGAGACCTGGCAGTCATGGCTGTGACGACATAGCAGGGTAGACAGACAATGGGACAATCGCAGCCCAGGGAGATAGACAGCAAGACTCAGACAGGAGCTCACAGGAGTCATTGGCAAGGCTGTAGAGGACTTGCTACCCAAGGTGACACAAAAGACAGCACATTTTATTTAGAGAAAAACCAGCCTGATCAAAGAATCATCAATGGAGACTCTCACGAATGCTCGGCAGAAATTGAATGAAAGACCCAGGAGAAAGGCCTAACTGTTAAGAAACTCAATGCCTCTCCTTCACAGAACAAGGAGGAATATGATGATGATGAGGTCATTCTCTAACTGTGAATTGGTAATCTCTTATAAAACCGGTAAAACTGCCTTCTTTAATTGACTAATAGACATAGGAACTGTGAAAAGGATTATTCTCTATTCAGATCCAAATATAATTCTAAGGTCTCCTTAAGCTGTGCACTTAAGCAAAATATATTAATACAGGAGAGCTCTGATATCAGCAATGGATTATTCTACCAAGGAGATGTTGGCCAGGAGATCCAAGCCCCCCCCCCAAAAAGATAAAGGCTTCTTGCCTGTAAACTGGGATATCTGCAAGAAGAGAGGCAATAAGGCCCTGCTGTTGAAGACTTGATGTAAGCCTGGGAAAGATGTATTAAGACCGCACTTGTAAGTGTACAGTTGGTCTCTGGAATACCAGAGAGTGTTACCAAAGGCCTCTAAACCAATAAAGCAAATATAGTTCTCCTTGAGTCAAGCAAGACTCCTCTGTTAGTACCAGCTACACCTCACCTGCCTGGAAATACTGTGTAGCAGTGGCAGCCATATGCCTGTATATCCCAAATCTAATTGGCTATTAGCTCTCTTCTTGGAGGAATAACCCACAGCTGATGTCACAAGCTTACATCCTCTAGCAGTTAGGAGATGTTATAAACCACAGTAAGACCCTGTCATATTTTACAGAAAAAAAATGTAATTCATGGATTAACATACCACCCAAATATCTGTGTCTATACCAAAGTAACCTACCATAACTATTAGTGCTGTTTAAATACCTATATATCTAATTGCCTGTGCTTCATTAGTAGGATTGAAAGGTTATTCCTGGACAAACTGTCAGCCCATGAAAGGAAACAGCCAGAATTGACCGAGTTCAAGACAACAGCTCCAGAGAAAGTAGACTGTTTTGCTTCTCATCCACCCATGCCCCTTTTCTAAGCCTAGGGAAAAATCTGCAGAAGAGGGGGTGTGGTAGAATATAAGGGCTGCAATTGGGGTGAATGGTGAAACTACAGCAATATAGACTGGACACTTATTTGATCAACTTGATTGAACATACAAGCCCCCCCAGCTGGATGGTGGGACCCTTGGGCTGTGTGGATTTGGGCACAACTGCTTGAAAATTGGTTTTACATGAAGGATGCTTGTACTCATAAATTATTATTTATTGTTAAAAAATGAAAAAAAAGTAATAGAAGAAAAAAGAAAAAAGAAACTCAGTGCTGAAGAGGCCACTGGCCTGTGGAATGTCAGACCTTATCTCGATGGGAGCAGCAAGCCCCAAGCAGCTTGAATAGCAGAGAGAGCTGCCGAGTATGGTGGGAGATTCCTAGCACTCCCCACAGCCCCCTCATTCCATCCATCCAGGGAATGGCTGGGTGGGATCACAAGAAGTTTGTGGCAGACTTCACTTCTGGAACCTGCCTGGGCTTACATGAACACACAGGGGGACCAACTCTCTACAGTCCCTCAGAGCTTCAGGCACACCAAGTCCCACCAGACAGATCAACTAAGCTCTAAAGTGCCAGAGACAAGAGTCATAATTTTTGTAAACTTGGAAAATCAAGTGAATGGGGCCAAAAAGTATCTTTGGAAACAGAAATCCCTCTGGAAGGACACTTACTTAACTTGATTGAATTACTGAACCACTGCCCTCCCCACTACCTGTAGAAACTGATTTTTTAAAAGACAGTAAAAGGATACAAGGAACAGAAGGAACCATATCTTCCCAGCCAGGAAGGAACGCTTACAGAGGGCAGAGTCTCTTCTATTTCATTTTATTTTTTAGTGTTTACACTTTTGTGGTTTAATTAGTCACTTGTGTTTAATATGCTTCTTGCTGGGAATGCTTTTATGCCTGTCCTTTCTTCCTCTAAGCCAAATACGCAATCAACCTATTAAACAAATGGAGGCTGTAAATAAGCTGATAGAGGAAGTATCATATCAGCTGTGGTCAACTTCAAATCATGGCCAGCTAGAAGAGATGAAGGTTCCTCGAGAAGATATAGCTACTGTAAATATTGAAAAAATGGATCTTAGCCGGGCGTGGTGGCTCATGCCTTTAATCCTAGCAGTTGTGAAGCAGAGGCAGGCAGATCTTTGTGAGTTCAAGGCCAGCCTGGTCTACAGAGTGAGTTCCAGGACAGCTGGGGCTACAGGGAGATCTTGTCTCAAAAAGACAAAAAAAAAAAAAAAAAAAAAAGAAAGAAAAAAAGAAAAAAAAATGGATCGTACAAATCCCAAGCTTATGATCCAAATGTTAAAAGTCATAAAAGGTCACATAGGTCCCTGACACCATACTAGTGGACAACATTAATACCTTGCTACCATATTTATACAGGTCTTCCAATGAAACCTCAGCAAAGAAACTGCATCACTAAATGACATTCTGATTGACTTGAGAGATGGAACTTTATAGCTCAATTTTATTACAGCACAGCAGGCTTTAGTGTGTATCTACAGAGCACCACACTCAATAGGTAAGGAGTACACATTATTCTCAGTGGTCATGGAAATTTTTCTTAAACTCATCATATCATATACCACAAAGCAAGACAGTGCATCTTTGATGAACGGTGAAGGTCACACTGGTCTGTAAATATTAAGATATGTATTTAGAATATAGTAAGACATTGTGTACTTAGCTATGTTTACAGTGCGATTCATGAATTCCCCCTGATTTAGGGGCCTTAAGTTCAGTTAGACAAGCTATTGATTACCCCAAGATAAAAGTGCCACTACTGAATAAATGGAGATAATAGGCTGGGTGATCATTGCTGTGGTTCATAGACATTACATCTGGGTAGGACTGTTGATTTGTCATTGTTCAATGTCTTTGAGTCACACATGACCGCATTCCACATGCTGTCCTTCCCTTCTTGGCTCAGCTCCAGGACTTGTCTCCTGCCTGCAGGCCGACAGTCTCTAGGCTTCACTCCCACAAGAAGGGGGGAGGGAAAACCGAAGGAGATCATGCGTGGAAATGAATGGACTCACACGCAGAGCCACGGAGGATAGGAACTCCATTTATTTTCTGTCAGTGAGGTCTATATATTGAAGTCTACTGTGCTCTGGGCAAGGAATTGGGGAGCAGGTAGAGGGGAGGGGTGAGCCACCTTGGTTCTAATGGGGGGGTGTGCTGCAGAGCTCCGGTTTGTGCAACAGGTAACGAGAGGTGTGACATTTTGCTCAATGCCTCAAGGGAAGGGGCCTAGAACTTTGCAGAGATAGGGCGAAACAAGAATCATTGTAATATCCCGAATCTTCCTGCTACAGAGGAAAGCCCACAGAGATATCAGATAACTCTGAAAGCCCACAGAGATATCAGATAACTAGAGATCTTCTGGGATAGGTCTTACAAGTTCTTGCTTCAAGCCACACACAAACTTTCATTCCCACATTGATTGGCTTTGTCCTTTGACAGCTTCCATAGCACTCTATGACACTATGAGAGCTAGTCTTTGAGGAGAAGTGTTCTAGGTCAGTTCCGGCTCAGTTTCCCCAAATCCTGTGTCCACAGTATGTTGTGTCTTCAGCCATAGGGTCTTCCATTCAAGTTCCAGGATCCAATCAAGGACTATAGCAATGGCTTTCATTATGTTGAAGTCTGTTGAACTACCCTGAACAATAACTAGAAAGGAGGTTTCACTTTCCTTGCACTGTGATTTTTGTTATATAGCCTTCAGCTATGCTCATGCAGTCACGTGTATATTGTGTTTATAGTTTTCTGTGGGCTTATGAAATAAAACATTTTCCTTTGGGTTTTCATAGCATATAAGTACCATTTATTTCTCTTTTCTCTCCCTCTATATAGTTCTCCCTGCCCCTCCCCAGTCAGAGTACTTCCCATTTTCCCCATTGACTCTTGATAAAACCTGTGACCTACTATCCCGCTCTTTTGAGCTGCCTCTTCCCCAATCTGCTCATAGCTCCTTTCTACTTTCCTGGTTTCTGCCATTGCTTCAGGATATATACTCACATCTAATGATTTAGGCCTAGGTTCCACAAAAGTTGAGAGAACATGTGTTTCTTGTTTTTTTGAGTCTGTATCACCTCATTCAGTAAAACAGTTTCTAGTTCCAGCAATTTACCTGAAAACTTCATGATTTCCTTTGTTTTGTTATAGCTAAAGAAAACTCCATTGTGTAAATGGACTGCAGTTATGGTTCATTATCCATTCATTGGATGAGGATATTTGGGTAGTTTACATTTCTTTTTTTTTTTTTTTTTTATCTGTATCATAGTTTTTTTTTCTCCAGCCCAAAGTTTTATTTATTATTTTTTATTTTATATATATATTTTTATTTTATTTTAAGGGATTCTACAATACAATGACACAGTTGTTTGCAGATAACATTGATGTTACTCAGTATGCCATACAATTAATAATTGGTGCATTTTGCAAGTATCTATGTCCAATTTTGAAAACCAAGGTTCCCATAGTCCAGTTGGAGAAGCTTGTATGCACAGGCATGTTGATCAATCAGGTGTCCAGACTATATTCCTGTAGTCTCATGATTCACACCCTATCTCTCCACAGCCCTTACAATCTACCACGCCTCCTCTTCTGCAGTTTGTTCCTGGGCTTGGGAAAGAGGGCACAGTGGGTGAGAAGAAAACGTCTAATCTTTGGAGTTGTCATTTTGGACTCCAGTCTGTTCAGTTTGTTTCCTTCACGGACTGACAGCTTTCCAGTGATACCCTTTTCAGTTATACTAACAAAGCTCAAGCTATTGGATGTACAGGCATTTAAGCAGTACCACTTATTGTGTCAAGCTAAGCTGTGAGCATAGACACAGATGCTTGGAGGTATGCTAATCCGCAAACTGTGGTTTCTCTAAAAAGATAAAGTTCTTATTGGCTATAACATCGCCTAACCACTAGAGGACATAAGCTTGTGGCATCCGCTGTGAGTTATTCCTCCAAGGAGAGAGCTAAAGCCAAATAGTTTTTGGGATATATATATAGACACTGGCTGCCACTGTTGCACCAGTATTTCCAGGCTGTTGAGGTGTAGCTGATATTTTTGGAGGAGTCTTGTTTGTCTCAGGGAGACAATATTTTGTTGTATTGCTGTAGTGGCCTTTGGTAACGCTCTCTAGCATTTCAGAGGCCAGTTGTACAATAGCAAGTGACGTCTCATAACATTTTTCATGCTCACACCAGGTCTTCGACAACAGGACTTACTGCCTTTCTCCTTGCATATATCCCACTTATGAGGCAAAAGGCCTTTATAATTTGGGGGGGGGACGGGTTTGAATCCCCTAGCCAACATCTCCTAGGCAGAATAATTCATTGCAGTTGTCAGAGCTTTTCTGTAGTAATATATTTTGCTTAATTACACAACTTATAAACACTTTACTATTGAATTTGGCTCTAGATAGGAAATATCCTTTCACAGTTCCTATGCCTATCAATCAGTTAATATCTTGTGCCTTTTATAGGAAATTACCACTGTAACAATTGGCTCTAGTTTACAGTTTGGGGAGGTTTCATTACCATCCTGTTATTCTTTTCCTAAAAAAAAGGGGGGGGGGGAGGTAGGAAGGTTTCTCACATTAGGGTCCATTATTAACAATCAACCCCAATATTATTCATAGAGATGCTCAGTGTCCGTGTCTCAGGCAGTCTGTGTTCCTCATTCCTTATTCAGATGGGTCAACTTCTCTGCTGGCATTCCCCCAGTTCATCCTGCACAGCATAAGTTATGTTATGTTTTCAGGCATTTAGATTGGGTGATTTTTACCTGTGGGAACATAAAATTCTCCTCCAATTGTTATTTTCAAGATCAGAAAAATCGAAAATTTATCAATAGGATTGAAACACAGAGTTTTCCATTTGTGTATCCACAAAAGGATAGTACCCCACCTCCCACCTCCCTCTTTTTTTTTTTTTTTTAGATTTTTATGTTTTGACCTATAGAGCCTAGTTGTATTACACATACCCAAAACAGGAGCCAAGGCAAAGCTTTCTTACATTTACCAAACTGTTTTCTCATTGACTGTATGCCTACTTATTTGGGAAGTGAAATTTAAGCTTAGTTCCTTTAACTTGTCCTACAAGTAAAGAAAGTGTTAAATGTGATATTGTATAATCAGAAAAAATATATAGGCCATTTGTTACCCTAATCCAATACAAATTATAAATAAAACCAATTAACATTTTATATTCCCGATTAGTTCAATTGTATTACCATTTCCACCAAAACCTACACCTAAATTTAATTAATCTAAACAATTCACTAAGCCATTAAAATATCCTATACTTGGTGGATAAAGCTTGGGCAGAGTTGAGAACCTGCTAAATAAATTTTGCCCAATAAACACTTTGCTCTTTAACGCTTTATGACTGGACTAAGACTTCTACTTATTTGGTAATTAAAAATTTAAGCTTAATTCCTTTAAATTGTCCTACAATTAAAAGAAAGTGTTACACTGTGATGTTGTGTATTTCAGAAAAATATAGAGACCAATCCAATACTAACTATAAATAAAACAACTACATTTCTTAGCTTTTGTGAAAAGAGCAGCAATAAACATGGCCACACAAATATCTCTATAGTAGGAAATCAAGCACTTTGGTTAAATGCCATGGATTGGTTTACCTGGGCCATATTTTTAGTAGATATATTTTTAGTTTTTTAAAGAATTCTCTGCAATTATTTTCATGGTGGCTCTACCAGTTTCCACCAGAAGGGAATCAAGGTCCTATTTCTTCACAGCCTCACCAGTACTTGTTGTCAATTATTTTCTTGATCTTAGCTATTCTGACTGGGGTAAAAAGTTGATCAAAGGCCTCAATGTAAAACATGAAATACTGAAACTGTTAGAAGAAAGCATAGGCATTTCCCTATAAGAAAGAAGTGAGGAGAGGACTTTCTAAATTGGAGCTTATTCATTCTGGAACAAATGCCAACAATTGAAAAATGGGACCTTATTAAATTGCAAAGCTTCTGTATAACAAAGGAAACAACCAATTAAGGGAATAGGAAGCCCACAGGATGGGAGAAAAATCTTTGACAGCTACACATCTGATAGAGTATTAATTTCCAGAATATACAAATGTCACTTCCTCTGAGTTTCAAGAGCAGCCCAGGTAACTGATCCCTCAGGGAGCATTCAAGTGGCAAGTGGAGGCAAGGAGGGGGAGGGCAGGAATTTGGGGAGAGCCTGAGACGGATCAGAGAAAGGAATGACCAGGGAGCATATTCCGAGGGAGGGAATAACTCGTTTATTTGCAGGAGTTTGGGGTCTTATATACCAACATCTGGAGGGCTTCTGGGGTGAGAATGGGGGTGAGGAGGTGCACAGGAAATTCAGTGTATTTCTTTTTTAAATTTTTTTATTATTAAACTTTTTCCATAGGTCATACATCATTTCTCAATTGAATCTAGAATCGCTTCCCTTTCCATGCCCCCCACCCCACCTGAGTCCCTACACTCTGCCATGCATGTCCTGTATCTTTTCCGAGTCTTTCCAGAGGGTTTTTTCCATTTTTTTCAGTTCTTTTGTTGTTGTTCTCTTCAACTTGTATTGCTACAGTATATATATATATATATATATATATATATATATATATCTATACACACACACACACACACACACACACACACACACACACACACACACACACACACATACACACACACACACACACATCACTTGAATTGGAGGATTTTTTTTCCTAAAAAATGTCATGTTTTCCTTAAGGAAGTGCTCAAAAGTTCCTCCTTGGCAATCCCAAACAACTATCAGTCCTGCACTTTTGCTCCACATGGGTGTCTTTCCCTCCCATGGTCCCCCAAATGAAGTCCAGTAAGCACACGTCCTGTCTCAATCCCCCTGCATTGGCTTCCATGATATAGCCCAGGTAGTTCAACAATGGCAGTCTATATTCTGACAAGGCTGACATCTCCTTAGCTGTTTAGTCCACAAGCTGGGTATCTCAGTAGTCCCCATCTGGCATTGAAGGTTTGGAGGATTCTTGGAGAGACATGAATCCTCAGTCCATATTGGAAGGTTACAAAGCTGTGTCTCATGTCTTTGAGGAGTGCCAAAAGCAGTGACAGCCACAGAGTTGATGCACTTGCCAGTAAGAATTGAAGACAGGCCAAACAACAATACTCTCTCTTTTTTTCTTTTTGTCTCTTTACTAAGATCTCAAATTCTTTGTCTGTAGTACAGTTTCTCTAGTATTACTGATTATTTATATCTGGTTGTACTTTCCTTTTGGATGCTTAAGGCCACATAGCCCAGATTAACCAACGTTTTTGTTTTCTCAAGGTCAGTTGAGGATCTGGTCATTAGGGGTCTCTCAGGGTTTTAATTTGGAGGGGAGGGTAAATGATAAGCTGAAAGGAGCCCTTGCTCCTTTCAGCTTATCATTTACCAGTTCCATCCACTCGAGGACAAAATCAGGTCTTGCTAGACCAGGCTTCCTTTTCTGAAGCAAGAGCAGACTTTCCTCTTTATAGACTCGACACTGGCTGAAATTCAGTGAAGTCCCATTAGTGGCTCTCCAAGACCTCCCTGAACAGGAAGACTGGTGACCCACATTTGCAGGACATTTCAAGAGATGTCCCATGCATAATCCCCTAAGACTTAGTTGACCTCTGAGGGCAAGGAACAAAGTTATCCCTTAGGTCCCTTGGCCAAATTGGTATGGGTGATAAGTATGGTCGTCAAGCACCCAGAAATGCTAAGGTGCACCAGCCTAATGTATTGCACCTATATTAAAATTGTTTCCTTTGGAAACAAACTGTATGTTATTTCCATATCATATTTCTTGATTTGCATCTTTCCATTTTACTCACATATTACTCTAAAAGATGCACACATATCCTCCATCATGTACCAAAACCATAAGGACTTAAAATAAATGTTAGGTCAGCTCTAGAACCTGTTTAGGGATTCACAATGCAAGAGCACAGTTATCTTTAGATCATGAGGAATATAACATTAACCTTGATTCGTTTGTCTTACAACTAGGTACGTAGTACTAGCATCCACAGATGAGGGATACCATTTGTCTTTTGTTTCTCGGGATTTTTCTACTTCATTTAGCATAAAATCTTTTAGTTCCATCCATTTACCTCCAAATTTCATGATGCCATCTTTCTTTACTGCTGAATAGATCTCCATTGTGTAGATGTACCATAGTTTCTCTATCCACTCGTCAGATGAGGGGTACCTGGGTTGGTTCCAGCTTTTTGCTATTGTGAAGAGAGCTGCAATAAACATGGCTGTACATATATCTCTGTGGTAGGAAGAGTCTGATGTATATATTCCCAGAAGTGGTATGGCTGAGTCAGGTGGTAGGTTCATTTTGAGTCTTTTAAGGGTTCTCCATACTGGTTTCCATAGTGGTTGTACAAGTTTGCATTCCCACCAGCAGTGGATATGTGTTCCCTTTTGTCCACACCCTCTCCATCATTTAGTATCATTTGTTTTCTTGATCCTTGCCAGCCTTATCGGGTGAGATGATATCTTAAAGTGGTTTTAATTTGCATTTCCTTAATTATTAGCAATGTTGAACACTTTGTAAGATGGTTCTCAATCATCTCTATTTCCTCCCTTGTGACGTCTCTGTTTGGCTCTTTACTCCATCTTTTGAGTGAGTCATTTGTTTTCTTCTTTGTTTTTTGAGTAGTTTATATATTCTGGAAGTTAATGATCTGTCAGATGTATCAGCAGTGAAAGTTTCCTCCCACTCTGTGGGTTTTCTCTTCACATCCCTGATTATTTCTTTTACTGTACAGAAACTTTTGAGTTTAATAAGGTCCCACTTGTCAATTGTTGACCTTATTTCCTGTGCAGCTGCTGTCTGATTAAGAACATCTTTTCCTACACCTATGTCTTGTAAATTGCTGCCAACTTTTTCTTCTATCACCTTCAGAGTCTTGGGCTTCACATTGAGGTCTTGGATCCATTTGGACTTGATTTTTGTACAGGGTGAGAGGTATGGGTTTAATTTTATTCTACAAGTGGTGATCCAGTTTTGCCAACACCATTTGCTGAAGATTCTGTCTTTCCTACATTGAGACTTTTTGGCCCCCTTGTCAAATATGAGGTGGCTGAAATTGTATGTGCTCAAGTGTGGATCTTCAGTTTTGTTCCATTGGTCTACAGGTCTGTTTTTCTGCCAGTACCAGGCTGTTTTTATGACTATAGCCCTGTAGTATAGTTTGATGTCTGGTATAGAAATTCTCTCTGTATTGCTCTTTTCACTCAGGGTTGCTTTGGCTATTCAGGGTCTTTTGTTGTTCAATAGGAATTTAAGAATTTTTTTCCAAGCATGTGAAGAATGTCCTTGGGATTTTAATTGGAATTGCGTTGAATAGGTATATTAGTTTGGGTAGAATGGACATTTTCACTATATTAATTTTTCCAATCCATGAGCATGGGAGACATCTTCTGATGTCTTCTTCAATCTCATTCTTCAGGAGTTTATAATTTTTATTGTAGAGAACTTTGGAGTTTTTTCTTAGATTTGCTCCTAGTTATTTTATTGTTTTTGAGGCTATTGTGATTGGGAATGTCTCCTTGTATTCCTTCTTCAGTTGCTTGTGTTGGTGTAAAGAAAGGCTACTGATTTTTCTAGGTTGATTTTTGTATCCTGCCACTTTACCAAAACTCTTAATCATTTCTAGGAATTTTATGGTGGAGTTTTTAGCATCCGTTAGGTAAACTATCATATCGTCCACAAAAAGGATAGTTTGACTTCCTCTTTTCCAATTAGTATTCCTTTAATTTCCTTTTCTTGCTTTATTGCCCTAGCCAGTGTTTCAAGCACTATATTGAAGAGGAGTGGCAACAAGGGGCAGCCTTGACAGGTTCCTAAATTTATGGGGAATCCTTCTAACTTTTCTTCATTTAGGATGACGCTGGCTGTGGGTCTCTTATATATGGCTTTGATTATGTTGAGGAATGGTCCTTCCAGTCCAATTCACTCTAGTACTTTAATCATGAAGGGATGCTAGATTTTGTCAAAGGCTTTTTCTGCATCTATTGAGGTGATTGTGTTTTTTGTCCTTCAGTCCATTTATGTGTTTTATGATATTTATTGATTTTCATATGTTGAACCATCCCTGCATTTCCCATATGAATCCAACTTGATCATGGTGAATGATCTTTTCGATGTGGGTCTTTATATGGTTTGCAAATATTTTGTTGAGGATTTTTGCATCTGAGTTCATTAATGAGATGGGTCTGTAGTTCTCTTTTTTGGTTGCATCCTTGCCTGGTTTTGGTATTAGAGTGATGCAGGCTTCATAGAAGGAATTTGGGAGAATTCCCTCTGCTTGTATCCTTCTGAACAGTTTAAGTAATAATGGTTGTAAGTCCTCTTTAAATGTTTTATTGAATTCTGCTGTGAAACCATCTGGACCTGGGCTTTTTTTTTAGTTGGGAAGTCTCCTGTTATGTTTTCAATTTCTTCATACATTATGGGTCTGTTTAAGCTGTTAATCTCTTCTTGGTTTAGCTTTGGTGATTCCCCAAATTGCCGATATTCATCCATTTCAATTAAGTTTTCAAATTTCGTAGAGTATAGGTTTTTGAAGTATTCCCATATAATTGTCTGGATCTTTTCATTGACTCTTGTGATATTTCCCCTTTCATCATGGATTCTATTGATTTGGAGTTGTTCTTTCTTTCTTTTGGTTAACTGGGCTAGGGGTCTGTCCATCTTGTTTATTCTCTCAAAGAACCAAATTTCTGTTTTTCTAATGTAGGCACCCAGGGCTATAAACTTCCCTCTTAGGACTGCTTTTAAAGTGTCCCGTAGGTTTTGTTGTGTTGTACTGCCATTGTTGTTTAGTTCCAGGAATGCTTTTATTTCTTTCTTTATTTCCTCCTTGACCCATTCATTATTCAGGAGTGTGTTGTTTAGTTTCCATGTGTTTGTGTAGGTAGCAGGGCTTATCCTGTTGATATTGAGCTTCATTGCACTATGGTCTGCTAGAATGCATGAAATTATTTCAATTTTTGTATTTGTTGAGGTTTCTTCTGTGTCCAAGTATGTGGTCAATTTTGGCGAATGTTCTGTGGGGTGCTGAGTAGAAAGTATTTTCTCTGGTGCTTGGATGGAATATACAGAAGATGTCTGTGAGGTCAATTTCCTCTATTTTATTGTTCAGTTCAGATGTCTCTCTGTTTATTCTCTGTCCAGTTGATCTGTCCAAAGGACTCAGTGGGTTACTTAATTCCCCTACTATGAGTGTGCTGAGTTTAATCTGTGCCTTGATGTCCCATAGAGTTGTATTTAAAAGGTCAGTGCACCGGAGTTGGGTGCATATATATTCATGATTATGCGGTCTTCATGGTTAATTTTCCCTTTGATAAGGATGTAATGGCCCCTTGTCTCTTCTAATTGCTTCTACTTTGAAGTCTATTTTGTCTGATATTAAAATAGCAACTCCTGCTTTCTTTTTGGTACCATTTGCTTGGAATATTTTTTTTTCCATCCTTTCACTTTAAGTTGATGCCTATCCTTGAGGTTGAGATGGGTTTCTTGTAGACAGCATATTGATGGATTCTGTTTCCTAATCCATTCTCCCAGTCTATGCCTTTTGAATGGGGAGTTTAGTCCACTAATATTTAAGGTTATAATTGAGAGGTGTGTGTTGCTTCCTTCCACATTATTATCCATTTGCATTTTTTTAAATCTAGGTTTCTACTACTGCATTTCTGCCTTTATTACTTTCTTTCTCAAAGTGCCTGGGGATAGTTGCTCCCCTCCTCCATCCTTTGAATTGCTTCGAGTATTCTCAAAAATGTTGGTTTTCCGGACATGTATTCTTTCATCTTGTTTATATCATGGAAGATTTCTCTCTTTCCTTCAACTAGAATTGACATTTTTACTGGGTATGGTAACCTGGGTTGGCATTTGTAGTCATGGGAATGCTTTGGTCCACGTTTTTCTTGCTGTCATAGTTTGCACTGAAAAGTCAGCTGTGATTCTGATAGGTTTCCCCTTATATGAAACTTATTTTTCTTTTGTGGCTTTCAGAATTTTGTCTTTGTTTGGGGCATGTAGTGTTTAACAATGATATGGCAGGGGGAGTTTCTTTTCTGCTCTAGTCTATTTGGTTTTCTATGTGCTTCCTGTATTTGTATGGGTTTGTCTTTTTTTAATTTGGTGAAATTTTCATCTATTTCTCTGTTGACAATCTGATCAATACCATTATCTTGGGATTCTTCTTCTTCCTGTATCCTTATGATGTGGAGGTTTGATCTTTTCATAGTGTCCCACATTTCCTGGTTGTTCCACTCTTCTGCATTTAAAAATTTTTCATAGTCTTTACTTGAGCTTTTTAGTTGTTCTGTATTATCTTCTATGTCTGATATTCCTTTCTCTGCTTCTTCCATTCTGCTTCTGAGGCTTTTTCCCATTCTTTCCTTTTGAATGGATGCCTGTTTGATTTCCTTTTTCATTTCTTCCTGTGTTTTCTTTACTATTTCTGCTTCCTCTTGGAGCTTCTCAATCTTTTCTTGTAGCTCCTTGTTCCACTAGTTGGTTTCCTTTATAATTTCAGCATTGGATATTTTCAGTGTTTCCACTTCCTTCTTGAGTTTGTCATTTTTTTCCTCTAGCTCTTTCTGGAGTCTGTCATTTTCTCCTTTAATTCACTCCAAAGTTTGTCCCTGTCTCCCTCTAGGTCCTTTCTGAGTTTTTCATTCTCTCCTCTTAGTTCTATGATTTCTTTGAATATATCTGTGATTGTTATTCTACGATCTGTGTCCTGGGCTACCTCTAGGGAGATCCCATTTTAGGAGTCCTCCACAGGCTCTTTAGAGTTTGATGTGGAGTTATTCTGTGCTTTTCACACATTGTTCTTTCGTTTTGTTCTTGGCATGTGGTTTGCCTTTTGCTTGTATTCTGATGTGAATCTTGAATGTCTCTTCACCTGGTTGAAGGACTGCTTTCCTTGATTCCTTCAGGTGCCTTCATTGTATTTTCCTTATGTATGGAGTGTTGGCTTGTCTAGGTTTCAGGCTTTCAATTTTGGTTATATATTAGGAGGTGTAGTTCACGCTTCCCTTTCTGTTCTGCAGGAACTGGATGGGTAACAACCCAGATGACACCTTCTGAGCACTGTACTCCCTCTGCTGCCAGGCACTCTCTTGGAGGGGGGGTTTAGTTGCCTGCTTAGCCCATGGGGAGGCGGGGGTGGAGAGGTTGGTTTAGTTGCTTGCTTAGCCTTTGCACTGGTATCCTCTGCTGCCGATCCACGATCCACACCAACTGTCCAAGCCCTGTGAGCCAAGCCCAAACCTCAGCTCCCCAGCTCCCAGAAACCTCTGAGCCAAAACTGCTTGTCCACACAGCTTCTGCCGCTCAGCACAGCTGCCCGCGCCCTGCGAGCTGAGCCCAAACCTCAGCTCCCCAGCTCCCAGAAACCTCTCTACAGTGTCTTTTCTACAGAAGGCACATGCCATAAGAGGCTCCACCTGGCTCATGAAACCAAGACATGCTCTTAGATAAGGCAAGAATGTGAGGGCTTTTTGCCTAAATCCTCAAAGCAATTCAGGGCTGGTCTTATCAATTTGGCAAGGGGCTTGGCAGCTGGCTAAGACCCCCAGTCTTTTAGGTAATTGAGGTAAAAAGCCAGTTCTCCTAATACTCAAGCCAAATGAAATATCAGTCTCACATACAAAGAACTCAAGAAACAAAGAATCAAGAAAAAATGGCCCTTTTGAAAGAGAGAGAGTTCTTAAAAGAAATAAAAATGACTAAGACATACCTTAAAAAGATATGTTAAACCTCCTTAGTAATTAGGGAAATTCATTTAAAACTATAATTTAAGCCAGGCTTGGTGGTGCATGCCTTTAATTCTAGCACTAGGGAGGCAAAGGCAGGCAGATCTCTGTGAGTTCAAGGCCAGCCTGGTCTACAGAGTGAGCTCCAGGCCAGCTGGGACTTAAAGGGAAACCTTGTCTCAAAAATACAAACTCCCCCCCAAAAAACCAAAAACTATACTTTAAGATTCCATATAACCTCAGTCATAATGGCTAAGATCAAGAAAACAACTGATTTATTGCTGGTGGAATTTGAAAACTGGTGCAGAATCCATGGAAATAATTGTAGAAAACTTAAAAAAAAACCTAAAAATAGATGTACCATCTGGTCCAACTAGACCATTCCTTAACATATACCCAAAGGACTCAACATCCTACCTTAAAGATACTTGTACAGCCATGTCTGTTGCTTCTCTTTTCACAATAGTTAGGAAATAGAAACAACCTAAATGTACTTCAACTGGTGGATGGCTAATGAAAATTTGGTACACTTACACAATAGAATTCTATTCAGCTATAAAGAAAAAGGAAACTGTGAAGTTTGCAGGTAAATGGATGGAACTAGAAGCTGTCATACTAAGTGATATGATGCATACTTGGAAAAACAAGCAACTCATGTTCTCTCTAATTTGTGGATCTTAGCTCCAAATCATTAGATGTGAGTATATATCCTGATATAATCACAGGAGGCAGGAAAATGGAAAGGAACCAGGAGGGAAGAGGGGAAGGATCTCAAAATGGGAACAGCAGGCATCATCAATGGGGAACACAGTTGGGGGGGTAGTCTAATTGGGGAAGGAGGAGAGAGGCCTATACAGGGCAAGAGAGAAAAAAAGAGAGATAAAAAATGCTTAGGTGGTAAAAAAAAACCCAAAGGGAAATGTAGTATTTCATAAGCCTACTGAAAAATACACATAAAATAATAGAAGAGTCCTTGCCTATGTATAGCTGAAGGCTATACAACAAAAATTACAGTGACAAGCAAATGAAACTTCCCTTCTAGACACAGGACTTGGAGCAACTGAGCTGGAGCTGATCTAGAACACTTCTCCTCAAAAACCAGCTCTCACAGTGTCAGAAGGAAAGCTGACAAGGGAGAAAGCAACCAATGATCTTATCCAGCTGTAAAGACTCCAAACCACTACCATGTTAGGCCCAGAAAATTATGTCTATTTGTACAGTAGTGGCACTTCTATCTGGGCATAATCAATAACTGTCTAATTGAACTTAAGTCCTGCTCAATAAAAGAGAATGAGTGCATGATACTGTAAACACAGCAAGTACACATGGTTGGAGAATTCATAAACCCTAATAAGAAACCTGCTTCTTTTTCCCAACATGTCTTTGCGTTGTGTGTGTGTGTGTGTGTGTGTGTGTGTGTGTGTGTCCTGCTAAATTTAATTTGGGATGCTTGCATGATTATGGTGGGGGCTTGTTTACAGAGCACAAGAACCTAACCAGTGTCTACATGAATGAAGAAAGCCCTCCCTCGTCCAGCAACGGATAATTGCCAATAGTTGCTCAGGAAGATGTGGGACCAGCCTCATGATTCACTCTCACATCCATGGTGAATGTCGATAGGCCCAACCTTGTGTGGGTGACAGCAGCTACTGTGAGTTTACAGATGTAGCAGCTACACCTTTTCCAAAATAGGCTACTTCATAGCACCCTCCTCATCTTCCTGTTCTTCCATTCTGGCTGCCTCCCCTGTAGTGATGTTCCCTGAGCCATGGAGGGAATGACACAGATGTTGGGTTTGGGGGCAAGCTCTTAACCATCGCTAGTCCCAAACACATTCACCAGCAGTACACTAACTGCTGCAGAATGCAAAAAGATTCTCTGATCAATACTAAGAGTGGGTCTAACCTGAGCATAGAATCTTAGGTTGGTACTTTTTCCAGTATCTTATTAACTTAATTTTATTTTTCTGTTTAAATGTCATTTTTTTCATATGGAGGCTTCTATAAATTTTATTTATCATTATTTTTTGCATGTTGATAATGTGGTAACTGGCATTTTCCTCTATTTTATAAATGCTTGGGGTTTACTGAGTTATCTGGGTTTGTTGGTGTGTTGTTTTCTCTGTTTATGAATTTGTAGTTAATCCTTCTTAGTTATTGATAATGTCTCCCCCAGATTCCACCTCTCCTTTTTTATTTTGGAATACTGATTTCATGTTTGATTTTCCTCACAGAATATTGATATTTCTCACAGAATATTGAAGAACTGTTTGTTTCTTTCCAGCTTCTCATCCCTGTTTTATTTCACTTTCTTTTGCTATGTCTGCAAGTTCTGTATTTTCATACCATGCCTGCTCCATAGGTAACTCCACTCAGGACATTTTTCATCTCATGTGTTGTATCATTCACCATCTCATAAGGTGTTTTGATGTATTTGGTTTACTTCTTTAACATGACTAGGTAGCCCTCTACCACCTTGAACATGTGAAGCTCATTTATAATGGCCATTTTAAATCAATTTTTTGGTCTTACCATTACCATCTGTGGGTAGTGTATCTCTCTGTCTCTCTGTCTCTCTCTCTCACGCGCTCTCTCTCTCTCTCTCTCTCTCTCTTTCTGTGTGTGTGTGTGTGTGTGTGTGTGTGAATGTTTCTGTTGATTGAGTTTTTTCTCCTTCTGGATTTTTTTCAGTTTCCTTTCCTTTGGTTGGGCTGGGGAATCATTCTCATTCTCCACATGCCTAGGAAGTCTGTAATGGCTTAGAAATACTGTGACTTTGTTCTCATGGGTGGTGAATATTTTTGTCTTCCATTGAATAACTGTTCATATTTTCCTGAAAATCAGTTAAATTCTTTGGAATTAGTCTATATTAAAGTATCCAGCAAAACTGACCCCTCGTCATCTTTACACACCTGGGTTGAGGGAGCCTCAATTGGAGAAATGGCTCCATTGGTCTGGCTTGTGCCTGTGTCTGTGGGCATCTTCCCCTCAGGGGATGGTGCCACCCCTGGGCAGGTGGTCCTGTATTGTTTAAGAAAGCAGGCTGAGCATAGGCCAGGAGCAAGCCAGTGAGCAGCATTCCTCCATGGTCTGGGCTTCAGTTCTTGCCTTCAGGTTCCCACCCTGAGGGTTCTTTAGTGATGAAATGTGACCCAGGAGATCTAAGCCAAATAAGCCCTTTCTTTCCAATGTTGGTTCTGGTCAGAGTGTTTTCTCACAGCAATGGAAGGCAAACTAAAACAAGGGTGATTAGGCTGGAGGTTCAGCCGCTGAAATACAGGGCCATCGAAACCCGCCACCAAGGCCATGTCTTCTGAGGACCCCATTCTGTGTGTTTGAGATCATCCCGGGATGTTGAGAATGGAGGGCACCCCACATTCTATATTGAGAAAGCAGAGCTCCCCACACTTTGTTTGCTTTACAGGTGATTCTGTTTTCCCTTCTGCTCTCCTTGCCTTGCCTTGCTTGGTAGGTTCCTCAAGTTCAAACAGAGATGAATAGTCAGCAAAACATGTGAGTTTCAGTTCTGGAAGCCTCTCTGAGAAGCTGTGGTGGTTTGCATGAGAGTGTCTCCCCATAGGCTTTAAGTATCCAGACATTTTGTCTCCAGTTGGTGGCACTGTTCTTGGAGGTCTTAGAAGGTGTGGCTGTGATGGAGAAAGTATGTCACTGGGGGCAGGCTTAGTGAGTTTAACAAGCCTTGCAGTCTCCAGTCTCTCTCTCTCTCTGCTTCCTGTGCTCATTTCCAGATGTGACCCTCGGCTTGCTGCTCCAACCCTGGCCACCATGCTTCCCGCCACAATGGACTCTGATTCCCTGGAACCATCAATCGTAAGCTCAAATAAACTATTCCTTTTATATGTTCCCTTTCTCATGGTGGTTTTATCACAGCAACAGAAAAGTGACTAATACAGTTTTTGGTACCAGAAGTGGGGTGTTGGCTGTGAAGAACCTGAACATATGGATGTTTGGAGAAATGTGGAAGACTTTGGAACTTTGGGCTAGAAAAGCTGTTGACTACTGTAAGCAGAGCTTAACAGACCATTCTAGTAGAAGCCTGGAAGAAAGCATTGCTGCAAAAAAATGTAGTTCCAGAGGAAAATAAAGACTTAGGCAGCAACTGGGATATTTTGATAAAGAGTCTGGCAGCAGTTTGCCCACAGCCCAAATGCTTGCCTGATGCTAAGTTGAAAAGCAATGGACTAATGTCTTTGGTGGAGGATATTTCAAGATAGCCTAATGTAGAAATGGTGACGTGGCTATTAATGGTGAATATTGTGCAGATCTACAGTGAAAAAGAGCAAATGGGGCAGAAAGAAATGCAGAATGTACAGTTTGGATCTGAAAGGCACACTAGGATGATTAAAGGTGCGGCCAAGGCATGTGAAGGAGAGGCTCCCTTTCATAAGGAGATTAAAGTTATTTAGGTGAGGCCTAGATATTTACAAGTAAACAATGGAAAAAGTGTGATTAAGGAGGGGCCTCGAGACTTACAAGTAAACAATAGAAATAGTACCTTCAGGGCATGACCACACCCAGCTAATTCTCCAACTTTTGAAAGGAAAATACTGAAAGGGATTTCTGCTCCAACAAGTCCAGGGCAGAGAAAATTTGCAAATGTGGTTAAAGTAGGACAGAGTCCATCCCAAACTTGCAGCCAAACTCGGCAATTTCATTCACGTGGTGCTGGCTTTAGAGGCACAAAGGATGCAAGAGTGAAGGGGTTATCAGTTCTTCCTCCTCAGTTTCAGAGAGCCACAGAGGCCAGGCAGAGTGCAGAGGGGCATCCCTGAATAAAGAAGGCCCTGATAGGCCATTGTGTGAAGCTGTGAATGTGAAGCCGGGTTGTCAGTGGAGACCCCAAGAAGACATTCGAGATGCCAGAGCTGTGAGATATTTGCCAAGGAGAGCTGCATACAGGGAGTGGTACCAGCCTAAGGAAGAGATGTATGTTGCAAGCAAAGCTGGCAGAGCTGAGCCATCTAAGCCCTTTGGAAGTCAAGTCTCAGAGGTCAAACATGGATCTACTGGTCTTGGTGTTTGCCCTGCTGTTTTTTGGTCTTGTTTTGGTCCAGTAGTTCGTCACTATGCCTGTATTCCTCCCTTTTGGAATGGAAATGTGTATTCAGTTCCACTGTACATTGGGAGTATGTAATTTGCCTTTTGATTTTACAGGAGCTTACAGTTAAGAAATTGGCCTATGTCTCAGAAGAGATTTTGGACTATAGACTTTTGAATAGAATTGAGACTTGTAAAGACTATGGGGACTTTTAAGGTTGGACTAAATGCATTTTGCATTTTATATGGCCTATGGGGGCCAGGGAGTAGAATGTGGTGATTTGAATGAGAGTGTCCCCCCATAGGCTTTAAGTATTCAGACATTTAGTCTCCAGTTGGTGGCACTGATCTTGGAGGTCTTAGAAGGTGTGGCCGTGGTGGAGGAAGTACGTTATTGGGGCAGGCTTAGTGAGTTTAACAAGCCTTGCAGTCTCCAGTCTCTCTATCTCTGCTTCCTGTGCTCATTGCAAGACGTGACCCTCAGCTTGCTGCTCCAGCCCCAGCCACCATGCTTCCCACCACAATGGACTCTGATTCCCTGGAACCGTCAATAGTAAGCTCAAATAAACTCTTCCTTTTATAAGTTCCCTTGCTCATGGTGGTTTTATCACAGCAACAGAAAAGTGACTAATATGGAAGCTCTCTGCTCCTTGGTACTCTTCTCCGGGTCTTGGGGGGCCCTTTTTGTGCAGTGCCTAGGAAAACTTACAGTGAGCCAGAGCACTGAGAACTCATTTCATGTCCTTCCCTCCTGTCAAGAATAAATGTCTTGTGTGGTCCTTATTCCAGGTCTGCAATCTGCTGGGTACCATACTTTAACAATTTTTTAGTTACTTAAGGCAAGTGGACTAACTACCATCTCCAGTAGTCCATCATGGCTAGAAGCCAAATGGACAACTGTCTTCTGATATTGGTGTATTTAACCCACCATCACATGTAATTATTTCATTTGTTATAACTAATCAGTGTTTTAAATTATTTTAATATAAAGTTATATAATTTCAAAATAAAGTAACAGAATGGTTGTTTTCTTTTCATTTCTCACATAATTATTCTCCCCTTGCTCTGGCTATGATGGACAAAAGGTAAGGATGACCCCTATTGCTGCTTGCTTTACTTTTGAAATGGCTGAAATAGGTAAGATTATGTACTTTATATGCATCTTATCACATCAAAAAGATTTTAAATAGTGATTTTATCATGGATACAAAATGGTTTTGTGTCTGTTATATAAAAGACTTTTCTCCTTTTAATAATATGGTGAATAACAGTAATTGGTTTTTTATTACATTTATTTATTTATGTATTCATTTGTTGTGTGTGTGTGTGTGTGTGCACATGTGCATGCATATGTGGCTTCATGTGGGAATGGAGGGCCAAGGACAAATTGAGGGAGTGTGTTCTCTTTTTCTACCATGTTGATCTTGGGAATCAAACTCAGATCATCAGGTTTGGATTCAGATACCTTTACCTGCTATAATTTTTTTTAGCATTAAACTAATGTTTCAGTTTTGAATAGCCAAAGTTGTAATGGTATATTAAATACTTTCAGGCATGGGTATATGGTTTGCAACTATTTTGCTTTGGTATTTCCATCTATCTTTCTGAGTTAGCTTATAATGTCATTTGACCTTATTTTAATTTTTCTTTGGGTCTTTTCGAGACAGGATCTCCCTGTAGCCTGGGGAACTACTGTCCTGGAACTAGCTGTGTAGACCAAGTGGCCTTGAACTCACAGAGATCCACCTGTCTCTGCTTCCCATTGCTAGCACTCAAGCCTGATGGGCTTAAACACACATGTGTGGAAATACTGAATCCGGGAATCTTCTACAGGTTGTAATGGAGATTCAACATATTGTATACAGCCCATCCTTTATAGAGACAGAATGATGTCATCTCTCGGGGCCCACTTTCAGACCCCTTGCATCATGCTCTGTAAATATCAAGAGCTCTGTATCATGAGCTTTTCTCACAAGGTGTGTCAGGAGTTGATACAAGCCTTTCTCACCTAGGAGCAGGGACAGGTGCTAACTGACAGGCAGGCAGTTTAAGACAATGCAGCCACAGGTGGCCTGCCTCTACCTACATATCTCCCTTTTAATTTTATTTTTTTGTGAGAAGCTGAGTCTATGTGAGAAGATAACATCACAAAGGAACCTAGGTTTGCATAGCCAGCTACTCAAACCTGTTTTTGAGCCTGAGGGTGGATAGAAAAGCAGACCTGGGGCTGGAGAGATGGCCTAGCGGTTAAGAGCGCCGACCACTCTTGCTGAGGACCCGGGTTCGATCCCCGGCACCTACATGGAGGCTAAGAACTGTCGTAACTCCAATTCCAGGAGAACTCCAGTTCCAGGGGAATCCGACTCCCTCTTCTGACCTCAGCGGTGTTGCACAACACGAGTGCACAAACCTACATGCAGACAGTACATTCATACACATAAATAAATAAATAAACAAAATAAAAAAAAAAAGAAAAGCAGACCTGAGAGTTTTTATTTTATAGGCTAAGACTGATAAATCCCAAACGAACCCTAACTTGAACCAATCATTGATCCTAGGAGGTACATATAGGCAACATTCATATAAATTCAACTTTGACATTCACGTCCAAGTTTTGTATAACCCATTTGATCAAGGACACAAATATGATAGTGCGTAGAGAAACCAGAGTGTAGAAGAAAGATCAGTGACACCACAGGATGAAATGTATAAAGAATGAAATTCAATAAGGTAGAGGTATAAGCCAACAAAAAATGGGCAAAATATTAAATATATACTGAAGAAAATAAAAACTCAAAATGTCAAATAAATATTTGAAAACGCACTCAACTTAATTATTTGCAAAAGAAATATATGATATAATTATAAAGCATTAGTACTGTGTAACTATCAGACTAGCAAAATGTGTATGATTAACATTGGTAAGAGCTCAGAAATCTTGGAGCAAAAGAAGTGATCATACACAGTTTACAAGGATCTAATTAGTACCAATATCTTTTAAAAATATTACTTAAAGCTAGACATGCACTTAAATGTGATGAAACAATTATAACACTTGATCCCTGAAATGGGGAGATACATGGTATGAAGGATGAATATACGTGTGTGTGTGTGTGTGTGTGTGTGTGTGAATTCATCATGCATTCGTTGTGTGTGTATGAATTCATTATGCATTGGTTGTAATAACCACAAATTAGAAGCAATATAGATGTCTATTAAAAGAATAGCTATGTAAGTACAGGTGTTTAGAGTGAGTAGTAAGTTTTCATAGTATTTGTCAAATATAAAGGTAGAATGTAGATTTTAAAACAAAAAATTATTTCATACTGCCTATTTTAAAATGAGTCCTTCAGTAGTGTTTACAAATGTTTAAAAGTCCCTCATAATATTTACACTGGTTAGGGAGAAAAATGTTGGAAAAGTATCAGCTGAAGTGTTATATTATAGGACACATTGGTCCTGGTCCCAGAGATGGTCCATAAATGATTGGGCACATTATGTTAAAAATTTCAGTCATGAGTATGTGGACTTGTGACTTAAAAGATGTCCAAGTTATAACTTCGTCAAAGAGAGCATTTAATAAACACATTTAATATCTCCTGGAAGAAATGAAACATTGGATTCACTTCTCATGTTCTGGGATGTGAACACTAAATTCTCATCTGTAAAGTGTGAAATGCAGATAAAAGTCCCTGGAGATGGAATGACTGTAAAGAAATTCTTGTGTGCATATTTCTGTCTGCTACCTTGTACAAAACTCAACTCCAAATGTGTCAAGAACCTCTGCAGAAGACATGATTCCCTGAATGTGATGGAGAGGAAAGTAGGGACTTAATGGTACTGGAAAGGACTTTCTGAATAAGACTCTATGTGCTGGGTAGCTTTAGTTGTCAACTTGACACACCTAGGTTGGGGGGGGGCGTCTCATGTGGTGAATTGCCTCCATTGGGCTGGGCTATAGCCATGTCTTCAGGTTATTTTCTTTGCTTTTGAGTGATGTGGGAAGGCCCAGATCCCAGTGGGCAGTGACATCCCTGGGCAGGTTGTTGTGTGTTGTATAAGAAAGCTGACTGAAGCATGGGCCAAAGGAGGAGGCCAGTGAGCAGCCTTCCTCTGCAGCCTGTGCTTCAGCTCCTGCCTTCGGGTTCACACCCTGAGTTCCTGCCTTGAGCTCCCTCAGGGATGAACTGTGATCCCTGAGATGTGAGTCAAATAAACCCTTTCATTCCCAAGTTGGTTTTGGTCAGAATGTTTTGTCATAGTGATTGAAGGCAAACTAGAGCACCCCAATAGTGAAGGCATTAAGACCAACTGACAAATAAGACCTTGTGAATCTAAAAAGCTTCTGTATAGCAAAGCACACAATCAGTCAAGTGAAGAGACAAACTACAGAATAGGAAAATATCTTTACCAGCTCTTCATCTGAAAGAGGGCTAGTGTCTAGAATATACAAAGAATTTAAAACCTGGTGATAAATAGAAAAAGGACCTCAAGAGAGAAGGATGATAAGAGACAGGTGTAGTTAAGGAGGAATGCGGGATACTCTAAGTGGGGGTGGGCTAAGGAGGGCTATACAGGGGTAAAAAAATAAGAGACAAATAACACCTAGTTGTGTGAAAAGCCAGAGGGACATGTATTAACTCCAAAGCCTTCTGAAAAAATATGTAACACACATACACACAGAATACATACACATGCACACACATACAAGCACATGTATGTGTGCATGTATAGAGCTGAATGCTATATAACAAAAATCACAGTGCTAGACAAGGGAAACATCCCTTTGAGTTGTTAATCAGGGTAGTCCACAAGACTACAGGCTATTGCCAAGGTGTGGCAATAGAATTTGAGGGTACGATCCTACCACTGAGCCAGGGCATACTTTGGACATAGGACTTGGAGCAATTGAGCTGGAGACTCTGGAATCTCCTCCATGAAGAATAGCTCAATGTCAGAATATACTATTCAAATTGTCAAAGGATAAAACCAGCCAATGATTGCATCCAGCTGTAAAGTCTTTGAACCAAAATGATGACTTGCCCAGGAAATAACTTCGAGGTCAACATCAGCTGGATTTCTCCTGCTAGTTCCCTTCAGGGATGATGTAGCATATCACCAGGGCCTTACTGTCAAGTTTTAGTGAGTAACCAACTGGTTTGCTGATCTATAGGAAATCTCCAGTCAACAACTCCAAATGAGGAAGTCCATTCCCATGAGTAAGGTTTTCATTTGCTAGCCTGTGGTGTCTCTTTAAAGCCCTGTTATAAGGTAACTACTTTAAGACTCTTTTTATATTGTATATCTATATATTGAAAGAAGTTTGTGCAGCAAGTTTCCACACAATCTTTTTAAAAGGACTGTAGTGTTAGTCATCCCTCTTCCTACTCTCCTGCCTCTCCACTTGTCCCTTCTCCCACTAACCTCCTCCTATCCTCATTTATATCATGAGTGTTCATCTCAACTGGGAGCTTTCCTAGTACTAGAAGGTGCGGTGAATGTTACTGACAGAAAGGTAATCTTCAGCCTTACCCACCTGTGAACCTGTGAGCTACAATAACAATGGACTTGGCATAATATACTCATTTGCACAATAATGGCAAGAAAGTTATGGGAATAATCAATCCCTTTCTATTTGGATTTAAGTTTCCCTTCACGAGGCTGAGACCATACCTGACACTGCAATATGGAGCCATAAATGAAACATATTTATCACACCCTCTCCTTACAAGGCTCAGAATCATTAAGGAAGAGGGGACAGAAAGGCGTGGTGGTGCATGCCTTTAATCCTACCACTTGGGAGGCAGAGGCAGTAGGATCTCTGTGAGTTCAAGGCCAGCCTAGTCTACATAGTGAGTTCTAGGCCAGCTGGAACTAAAGGGAGACTCTGCCTTGACAAGACAAAAAAAAAAATTACAGAGGTAAGTTCTGAGGTCTCTGGTCACAGTAGGCCTTTTAAAAACAACAAATAATTTTTCCTTGACTGTTGATAGAAAAAAATAAAAACAACAAATAATCCTAGAAAACATGAAGTCAGGAGGGGTAGAAAAGGGGATGAAGAGCAGGGAGAAGGTCTGAATGTGATCAAAAGACATCCTATGAGCTTCTCCAGTCAATAAAAAGGTTTTTAAAAGTATATAAAAGCAAACAAGAACAAAAACGAAAAGAAATTCTGAGCCAAGTGGCAGAATTAAATGTTTTATTTATTATTTTTAGTTTATGCTTATGACTGCATTGTATGTAACTGCACCTGTGTCCTGCAATGCCCTCGGAGGTCAGAAGAGGACATTGGATTTTCTGGAACTAATGTTGTGGATGGTTGTTAGCTACCATGAGAGCTCTAGAAACTGAACCTGGGTATTCTGCAAGAGCATCCAGTGATCTTAACCACTGAGCCATTTCTCCAGCTTCTACTACCACTTTAACAAAACTTGTATTTATCATTGCAAAGTAGAGTTTAAAACAATGATGGAAAAAGAGAAGAAAAATGAGTAAGGGAAAGTAACAGAAGCCTAACAACTGTAATTGGTCTGTAGAGATTTTGTCTCTGAGGAGAAAGTTTCTTCTTCGCAATCCCATACCTTAGGCAGCCCTCCTCTGTTCTGGGCAGTGCTGTCTTGGTGACGAATCAGGGAAGGCTGGAGCTGAAATGTGAAATCACTGTCTCCTTACTGCACAGCATTTCTCCCCTTGCTGAAGCCCCAGACAATTGGACTGAATTTGGTTACTGAAGAGGTACAGACTAATTTTGATAAACTATTCTTAGAAAACACATCTTATGTATCGAAACTGAGGAACAAATCCTTTTACATACATCTAGGAGGAAAAAACACCAGGCATCCCTATTTGACATATTTCTATACCAACCTTAAGATTAATTTATATGTTTTGTGCTCAGTTTTTACTGTTTTTCCTCTTATATAATCATGTATTGGTGTCATATTCTTACTCTTAAATACTAAGCTAATTCAGAATCAGGGTGGGCAACCATATGCACCCCCCACTGTCTGCCTTTAGTACTTTCCTTGGGCTTTAATGGAAATGAATAAAGACCATAATTACAATTTCTTTGTCAATTACTTAACTAATTATTATTATTATTTTATAAGATGTTGAATGTGGAAAACTCCAAGAGATTAATATCAACCATAACTTTCAAAAGTATCTTTCTTTGCATTAAACCTGATATGCATTAAATTGTCATTCTATGTAATGCACTACTATATACATGGTTTTGAGAAAATATTTTTGCATATGTCTGTGTGTTTGCTTGCCTGTATGTGCTCAATGGAGGCCACAGGAGAGCACTGGATCATCCCAAACTAGAGTTAAAGGCAGTTGTGAGCCTCTTGATGTGGGTGCTGGGAGCTGAACTTGGGTTCCTCTAGAAGATCAGTAAGCACTTCTAACTACTTAGCCCTAATTATGCTTTTGCTGTAAAAATTCCTTTATGTGTTGCAAGAAGGCTAGAGACTACCGTTTTGTCTCAGAGCTGGTTTCTGACTTTGACCCTTTATGGTTGACTTCCATTAACATGGCCTGAACCTTGACATTGCCCTGTGAGATAACATGATTTCTCTCCTCCACAGTGCTCACCAGTAAGGCGTTTGCATTTTAGCTTGTCCTTTTTCTTTGGGGATAAAAAGATAAAAAGATAAAAAAGATAGGCTGCCTCTTCCTGGTACAAATATTATAAAGTGACTTACTAATCTTTGGAGGCACTAGAGTAAATTCTAAAGAAGTAAACAGCTCTTGGTGCTTCCATCTCTGCCCTTGTGTCTTGCGTAAATCATGTCACACAGGAATGCTTTCTCAAGCATAGCTCATTCACAGGTGTAGGATGCATACACAATTGTCCGTGGATATTTTGTCTCTTCCCCAGTCCAAACTTCGCAGCTCACTGCCCTTACTGTCTTGAGAACGCTGAATACAAACAGATGGTTCTCACCTTATATTCAGTGTCATTACCTCATTACAGGTAGCAAGCAGAAAATATATCTGGTTGGAAAACTATACATGACTTTCATAATTTTTTTTCCTGAGAAGGTATAGTAATTAGAGAGGCATAATTTGTGAAATTTTGAGGAATCTCAGTCAACCAGGCTTTTGGAAACCACATATAACTCAAGATGTAAACACAAGGTTCCGAGAAGCTCCGGAGGGCATTTCAGAGTACAGCACCCTTGAAGATTCGGAAATGCAGTACATCATCAGACTGATGAAATACTGGGGCCAAATGCATTATACACCTCTACCTATATATAGAAACATTGTCTATATCTATGAATAAATAGAAATATTGGGGCTATATTGAGCCACCTAGAATGTTATTTTTTTGTCTGCCTGAGTAACAGTCGAGAGATAACAGGACACGGATGAGCGATGACAGGTTTCCAAGGTAATGAAATCACTGAAAGTTTCAGGTGAGAATGAGGGCAACATAGTTGGGTGTCATAGCACACGCCTGTACATTCAGATTAGGCAGAAAGCCACCCTGGCATATACAATGATAGAGAGAGAGAGAGAGACAGAGAGAGAGAGAGAGAGAGAGAGAGAGAGAGAGAGAGAGAGAGAAGAAAGCAGTGGCTAAGAGACAGATGCAATCAACAGTTATTTCAATAAGCAAGTTCAAGTGAGTTCTTATCACTTCCCAGTTATGCTCTAAATTCTGTCTTGCTAGTCAATTCACACACAAACACAATCAATGAGAGTGTGCAGCCAGATTCCCATAATCAAGTTAGTAGCTGATATCTGTACCAGGCAGCAGTTCTTACATTTATGAGAGCTAATGCACATTTGAATTTGACTTCTATTTCAATAGGCTTATCCTGCCTTGACCTATTCTTTGCCACTCTTCTGAAGAAAGAACATAAAATGGGGGCTTATTAACTCGTGTCCTCTCAGCCACCCTGTCAATCACATGAAAACGTTTAAGAAGGAACAAAATCACTTAGGTGTTCATTGTTTTACTTTTACCAACCCTGAAAGGTAAGTTTTGCCATTTCCTTGCAACTTCAAAAGCTACTTGAGCTTGCTGGTTTCTAAATTAAACTCAAAATTTCTAAGTACAGTAAGAGGAAAGTTGAGCATCCTATTTTCATAGTTGGAGAATCCAGAGATTAAAAATGTAAACTAACACAGGTGAGTTCATAAATGCTGTGTGATTTTAAGTGGAAAATAAACTGGAATCTTACAAGGAAACAAACAAATGTGAACAGGTTAGGAATTGGATTTAAGAAGTGAGTTGCTTTACAGTCAATCTTTGTAACTGTACAGTCCAAGCACGTTAATAAAACCTTCCACACTTAAGGGAGGCGCCAAGAAGAGTCTAGGTGCTGTAGTAGCGTATATTGATGTCAGACCTGGGTTTGCTCCTCAGGGATCATGGGCAGGGATAACCGGACACGGGTGAGTGACTTCATCCTGCTGGGCTTGTCCAATGACTGGGGCACCCAGGTCTCCCTCTTTGTGCTGTTTCTGGCCATGTATCTGGTGACGGTGCTGGGGAACCTGCTCATCATCCTTCTCATCCGGCTGGACAGTAGGCTGCAGATACCTATGTACTTCTTCCTCAGTGTCCTGTCATCTGTGGACATCTGTTACAGCAGCAGCACTGTCCCCCAGATGCTTGTTCACTTCCTTTCCACCCTGAAGTCCATCTCATTTCATGGCTGTGTGCTGCAGCTGTACATTTCCCTGGCTATGGGCGGCACCGAGTTCTTCCTGCTAGGTGCTATGGCCTATGACCGCTATGTGGCAGTGTGTCACCCTCTGCACTACATGGTCATCATGCATGGAGGGCTGTGCCTGAGGCTGGCTGCGGGCTGCGTGGTGGCCGGTTTCGTGAATTCACTAATGCAGAGCATCATGATCTTCCAGTTGCCCTTGTGCCGTCGAGTCGTTCATCACTTTGCCTGTGAGATCCTGGCTGTGCTGAGGCTGACCTGTGCGGACATCTCCCTCAACAAGGTCATGGTGGCTATCTCGGGATTTCTGGTGATTTTGCTGCCCTGTCTTCTGGTGCTGTTCTCCTATGCTCGCATAGTGGCTGCCATCCTGCACATTGGCTCTTCCCAGGGCCGCCGCAAAGCCTTCGGCACCTGTGGCTCCCACCTCACGGTGGTCTCCATGTGCTTTGGAACAGCCATCTTTACATACATGAGGCCTGTGGGCAAATCCTCGGTGGAACAGGATAAGATGGTTGCTCTCTTCTACGCTGTTGTGACCCCAATGCTCAACCCCCTCATTTACAGCTTAAGGAACAACGATGTCATTGGTGCCTTGGGAAGAGCTTTGGGAAAATTGAAAGAAAAAGGCAGATGAAATGAATTTTTTCCCCTCCAACAGTCCAACAAAACACATTCCACATAAAACAGAAAACGAAACATGAATAAACTTTCTCATAAAAATTTCTGCCATGATGGAATTCATTTTTGTGCCCTGGCTCTCCACATCATAGCTTTTACTATGCACTGATAAATAAAAGGAAAACCAGAAACATAAAGAAAATTGCCCCTCATTGTTCACATGGATTCTGCCTCTGTTCTCTGGGGAGACTATAAACTTCTGGAGGGTAATAGTATATAGATTATATCCTATTTGCTTCCAGTGCCTTAGCAGTGCTATCGAACCCTGGAGATTGCCTTCCTCTGTCCTTTTAGTTGTCTTCTCTGACATATATAAAGGGAATTTATGTTGAGTTTTAAGGTAGAGCATGGATGTTTATTTAAATATCAAGTACATGCTTAATCATTTAGTACTTCTTAACATCAAGAACATTAGAACTTGCTCTGGCCCTTTGCTAATTTTTAAAAATTAAGGATTTGTTTTTATCTCATTCTTATTTTCCTTTGTGTACTGCTGTTTTGACAACTATTCTAATGTGTTTACTTTAGTAGTTGTTTGGAAGTGCTTGGATATAGTAATTATTGTATCTCATTCTGTAATATATGACATAATATATGATATAATCTATGCATTATTCTGTTTGTGATTCCACTAAACTTTCAATATCTAAGATTTATGTGTATTTAGTCAAATGCTTCTGCTGTTTATGCTAACCTACAGTATTTATAATGAAACACTTTTTTAAACTTTTTTTTTGTATGTGTATGAGTGCACTGTCTGTATATAGGTCTGTGCACCCGTGTTGTGCAATGCCGCGGAGGTCAGAAGAGGGTCTTGGATTCCCCTGGAACTGGAGTTCTCCTGGAATTGGAGTTACAGACGGTTCTCAGCCGCCATGTGGGTGCTGTGGATCAAACCCTGGTCCTCTGCAAGAGCAGTCGGCGCTCTCAACTGCTAGGCTATCTCTCCAGCCCATGAAACACTTTTTATCCTTGATGATAGCACCCATCTCCCTAACACTGTGACATTACTTGATGAAGGCTTTCTGTGAAAATCTATTTTTGTTAGGCCCAGAGGAGTACTGCTCTCTGGGATGGCTTAATATCTGCTCACTTTTCTCAGCTTCTGGGCATCCTCATCCTCACTGACACTGGGCATGTTTTGACATTTTACAAGTCTAAAAACTATGAAGTTGTTTTGTATTTCATTATAATTGGTACAGACTTATTTTCACACATTTCACGTATGCCATAGAGGGCAATCTATATGTTTCTATATCTTAAAGATAACTGAGACATTTGATGAACAACATATTATAAAATAATATAACATAATATAATATAATGAATAAACCAAAGCACTGTCTTAGTATATAAAATCCTATTATTGATGAACTGAATAAAAAAGAATAAAAATTCTTTAAATAACAGCACAAACTATCAAAGAATGAAGAACTAATGACCTAATTCTCATAAGTAGAATGAGAGAATTCTAATTAAAAAAAAACCACCAAAGATCTAAAAACATGGAGAGCTATCTCTTTTGGATGAAGAATAATTAATGTTATAAGTGTCAGATTTCCTCAAATGTGTATTTGGATTAAAAGATAGTAGCAAATCTGTGTTCATGAGGGAGATGGGTCTATAATTCTCCTTTTTAGTTGTATCTTTGCCTGGTTTTGGTAATAGAGTGATGTTGGCTTCATAGAAGGAATTTGGGAGAATTCCCTCTGATTGTATACTTCTAAACAGTTTCAGTAATAATGGTTGTAGGTCTTTTTGAAATGTTTTATAGAATTCTGCTGTGAAACTGTCTGGGCCTGGGCTCTTTTTAGTTGGGAGGCTTCTTATTACATCCTCTATTTCTTCATGTTATGCAAATCAAGTCTAGAACACGAGTTTGTGTGTGTGTGTATGTATGTTTGTCCATGTGTTTGTGAGCACTTACGTGTGTAGCTACAAACACATGGCACAGTATGCATGGGAAGGTCAGGGGACAACTTTGGGGAGTTCGCTGTCTCTTTCTACCTTGTTCAGACAGGGTCTAGATTGCTGTTTCCATCACTCTGTATTCTGTGCTAGCTCCCATGAGTGTCAGCATGACTCCCCATCTCGGCCTCCTATCTCCTTGTAGGGGTTCTGGGATTACATGTATAAGCCCCGTATCTGGATGTCTGTGGTTTCCAAGGATGGAACTCAGGTCATCAGTCTTGTGCAACAATTACTTTTACCCCCTGAGCCACATTACTGCCTGGCACACATTTTTGAATGCTGTGCCAATTTGGTTGATTTGAGATTTCACCTGAAAGCAAAGCTATTGTCAATGTAAAACATGGTTCTCACCTCAAAAGGTACCAAGAGACAGCTTATTCTTAAACTAAACATGAGCAACCACAGATCAGGAACACAGGTTTAGGTGGTGTTTCTAGCATGGAAACAACTTCAGGAAGTTTTCAGTTACAAATCAAACGAAAATCATAAGGCCAGGCACTTTTCATATGCATTGGTGGAAACATCAGGTAGGCAAGTCACAGAAAAGTGGGAGAATCTCATCTTGAGGGTTCTGCTCTCTGATGGCATGCTGAACTGTAAGATTGGTGCAAGGCAGTGGTCTGTTAATAAATTCCAAAATACTTTATGTGTTAGTCACAAAGGTGGTGGGTCCTGCATAGTAGTGAGCAATAAGGAAATCAAAGATAGCTAAAATAGCTTGACTCTTGGGCAGCGACATTCCAGCTCTCCACAGCCACTAAGCTCAGAGCAGACAGTTAGCCTTGCAGCAGCAGAAACATAGGTATGTATCTTTTCTTGGAACTTCAGTTCATCTTTGTCAAACTAGAGTAACCAGAAAGATTTACTCATTAAAAAACATAAAATTTGCTGAGCATTACGAATTCATTTTTTTCTTTTTTTAAATTTTTTATTTATTTTGTATGTGTGTGAATGTACTGTCTGCATGTATGTTTGTGCACCCGTGTCATGCAATGCTGTGGAGGTCAGAAGAGGGTGTCAGATTCCCCTGGAACTGGAGTTAAAGACATTCTTAGCTGCCGTGTGGGTGCTGGGGATCGAACCTGGGTCCTCTGCAAGAGCAGTCAGCACTCTTAACCACTAGGCCATCTCTCCGGCCCCATGAATTTACTTTTTTTCTTAAACAGTTTTACTTCTATTTTCATGTCATATACTTGATTTTATGCATTTGTATGAAATCTGGAAATCACAAATGAAAGAAAACATAATATTTGTCTTTTTAAGAATTTTTAGCCCACTTAACAAGATTTTCTTAGTTACATCTGCTTTCCTGCAAATGCCTAAAAAATGTTCTTTATACACACCACAGTTTCCTTATTCATTACCCAGTCACTGGACACAGTTTGCTTCTATAATTAGGCTATTGTGAACGGTGCTTCAGTAAAAATTGATATGCAATTATCTCTGTGACACGTTGACTTAGAATTTGGAGGGTAAATATCCATGAGTAGTTGTACTGGATAGCTTTAGTGTCAACTTGACACACATGGGTTGAGGGAGCCTCAATTGGGGAATTGGGTCCATTGGATTGGCCTGTGGCCACATCTGTGGAGTATTGTCTTGATTGTCAGGCAATGTGGGAGGGCCCAGCCCACAATGAGTAGTGCCACCCTGGGCAGGTTATTGTGTACCGTATAAGAAGGCAGGCTGGGGGCTGAAGAGATGGCCTAGCGGTTAAGAGCGCCGACCGCTCTTGCAGAGGACCCGGGTTCGATCCCCAGCACCCACATGGCGGCTGAGAACCGTCTGAAGCTCCAATTCCAGGAGAACTCCAGTTCCAGGGGAATCTGAGACCCTCTTCTGACCTCCGCGGCGTTGCACGACACGGGTGCACAGACTTGCATGCAGACAGTACATTCATACACATACAGAAAAATAAATGAAATTAATAAAAAAAAGCAGGAGCTGCGGCACTGACAGGGGAGCAAGCCAGTGAACAGAATCCTCCATGGCCTGTGCCTCAATCCTGCCTCCAGGTCGTTCCTGCCCTGAGTTCCTGCCTTGGGCTCCCTGAGTGAAAATGTGACCCAGGAGAGTAAGCTGACATAAACCCTTTCTCCCTCAAATTGTGTTAGCAGAGTGTTTTGTCACGCAATGGAAGACAAATTCTAGAACGGAAAATTGGTAAGCCTAGAATGGGGGTATTGCATGGTGACTTACGTTAGCCTGACCTTGGTGTTTTGGGTGAGGATTGTGGAAGCATTTAGAAATTTGGGCTGGTGAAGATCATCGTGAATGCCTTAAAGATTTGTGCTGCTGGGGTGGAGCTGGAAGCAGTTTTGCTGAAGGATTTGTAGAAGATTGAGGCCTGGCTTGTGAAGTCTAGTTTCAAAAAAGGGGAAACAGAAACGATCATCAGGACTGTTTAATCTTTGGGTTCTGGTCAGCTAGGGCTAAAGAATCAGCGGTATAAGTAACAGAGACCAGAACCTGAAGTGGAAATCTTGTTGTACTGGGACAAGTTGATTGCTGGTTAGCTGGGGCTGAAAAATGAGCTGTAAGTAACAAGAGACCAGCATCATTGTGGTGAAATTCAGGGTCAGCACACAGACGCGTGATCCAGACGGGGCTGAGCCTCCATCTACGACCAGAAGCAGATGTTACTGGTAGTATGTAAGATTGTCTCTCAATGATGGTTCTGTGTGTTGGAATGAATTTGAGGGTTTCACAGAGTAGCCAGCACCGAGGCTTTGGCACGGAGGAGAGGATAAATAAAGACCATTGGTGGGAAGTGCACTTGGTTAGCGTGAAGACCCCAGGATTCAGGGGTCATGGAGGAGAAACGAGGCTTGTACAACCAAGCGGACTAGGTCAGAAGAGATGCATTGTGTGAAGGGCTGCCTCAGTTTCCAGTGGTGACCCCAGCTTTTTCTGAGATCTGGGCACGTGGGACAACCACCAAGCAGCAGCAGCAGGTTTGTGGAATGGAGCTCGGCCTGGCCGCGAGATGAGCGTGATGATGCTGTGGATGGCAGAAGCAGAGAAGGGGACGGCTGCGAAACCCTTTGGAGCCCTAGAAGATGTGAGTGAGTCCCAGGTGTACAGCCCTGAGCTTACTTGCTGTACTGAGGTTTTGCTTGTTGAAGAGTGCCTGATTCTTCCCTTTGAAATAAGACAGTACTTGTTTTGGATTTTACAGCAGCCCACAGTTAAGAGACTTTTAATAGACTGTGAACTTTTAAGTGTTTGGACATTTTAAGGACTGTGGGGCTTTTAAGGTTGTACTGTTTTAGGTTGTGATTAATGTTAACATCATACTTTGGGGATAAGAACTGGAAAGGTGGTGGTTTAATAGTGATGTGTTTTGTGTGTCAAGTTGACAAGGGGTCAATTGTGCTGGATAGCTTTATTGTCAACCTGACACCCCTGGGTTGAGGGAGCCTCAATTGGGGAATTGGGTCCATTGGATTGGCCTGTGGCCACATCTGTGGAGTATTGTCTTGATTGTTGGGCAATGTGGGAGGGCCCAGCCCACAATGAGTGGTGCCACCCTGGACAGGTTGTTGTGTACCGTATAAGAAGGCAGGCTGGGCATGAGCCAGGGGAGCAAGCCAGTGAACAGCATTCCTCCATGGCTTGTGCTTCAGCTTCTGCTTCTAGGTTCCTGTCCTGAGTTCTTGCCTTTGGCTCCCTGAGTGAGAACTGTGACCCAGGAGATGTAAGCTGAATAAACCCTTTCCTCCCCAAGTTGTTGTTTGTCAGAGTGTTTTGTCACAGCAATGGAAGACAAACTAGAACAGTAGTATAGCTGGCTCTTATGGTAGACCTATTATTAATTTTTTTGAGTAACAACCATTTTCACAGTGGCTGATCTAATATACATTTCTATCAACAGTATATAAGGGATTTCTTCTGTCCAAATACTCTCTAATACTTATTTTATCTTAATGACTCTCATTTTTACTGTGGTTAGAAGGATAGAAGGAACCTCAATCTAGTTTTAATTTGCATTTCTCTGATAGATAGTGAAGTTGAATTTTTATTTATTTATTTATTTATTTATTTTTTACTGGGTGCTGGGAATAAAACCCAGGTCCTCTGCAAGAGCAGTCGGTGCTCTTAACCACTGAGTAATCTCTCTAGCCCCTGAAGTTGCATTTTTAATATGTTTATTGGATATTCATGTTCCATCCTTTGAGAATCATCTGTTCATTAAATAAGCCATTTATTGATTAGATCACCTCTTCTATCTACACTCCTCATAGGAGTGTAGATAGAAGGCCTCCCCCCAGATTTAATGCATTCTGTCATATGTGTTAAGGCTTATTGAGTCAAGTTTGTACACCCAGATGTCTCTTGGTGTGAGTTCATTCATTGGAGTATAGTCAGTTTATCTAGAGTCACTCCTTTAAAGATACCCAACTCTCCTTCACCAGCTAAAGTTGGGGCCTACTGCCTATTTCCCTGATTCTGTGCTGGGATTTTGTCTGACTGAGGTTGAATGGGTCTTGTGCATGGTGACACCATTGTTACAAGTTCATATGAGCAGGTTCCCAGAGCCCTGGATGACTCTGTTTCCTGATGGTCATTAATCAACAGTGTCTCTTCATGCCTGGATTATATTTAATTTTAGAACATGGTTCTCAGACCACTGGTCAAAAGTGAAGGGCTGTGCCCTCACTTTCAGAGAGAAGAAACCAGATGTCAGATTCCCTAGCACAGTGGGAACTATCAGAGCAGGGGATGAGAACTGCAGTGCCCACCCATGGAAATCTCCACTCTTCTAGGGAAGGCAGAGTGGGTTTCACCGCCCAAGGCCTGGCATCTTCATTAGTTTGTCACACAAGCTGGTTATGCTTTTATTTAAATTGAGACAAGCTGAAGAGCCGGGGCAGCTTTTAAAGGCTCAAGCAAAGGGAAGTCCAGTGTCCTGGATGTGGTGGTAGAATTCCAGGTGTGAGGGGTCCCAAGAATAAACAATGTCTTACTAAATACAAGCATGAAAACTTTCTTGGCCCATGCTCGAATCATCAGTTTATGCACAGGACATCTGCACAATCTCCTGAGTTGTCTGGAGTGGTCCTAATGCATGAAAGAAAGTGGAGATGAGAAAACTAGAATGAGGAGATAGAAGATCAATCACATCTACATCCTCATCAATTGGGATAGCGTGTGCACCATTCAAAGTGGGATCACTGAAGAGCAGAGGTCATTCCCTTGAGAAATTAAAGTTTGTCAAGTTTCTTGCCTTGCTCTAGGGACAAAGAGAGCAAAGGTCTATTTGCAAAGTTGAAATGTTTAGGGTGTTAGGGTACAGAAGTGGGCAGCTAGAGGAGGAAGGAAAAGAAGAAATGTCTAATAAACAAACCGTAATTGGCCCCTGGAGATTTTCTTTCTAAAGTTTGAGAAAGTTACCTGCTCCAAAGCTACTGTCTTCAAATTCCAGATATTTTCTCAGCTTTGCCTCCCTTAAAAGACATACGACAGCAGCAGAGTTCTCCAAAGGTGAGTCAGGCAACTTTCTATTTCAACAGTCATTTAGCAATGTGACTCATAAAACTAGTTTGCTGAAATCAGCCTTCTCCCCACTCAAGCCCACTTACCATTATGGTGGCTCGATGCAGCAGGCTGTTAGTGAAGACTGGTCTTTAGAAGCTAGTGTTTAATTTTTCACATCAGGAAGACAGACTTCCCAAGTGTTTTAAGGGTTTCCAGACTGTGATGGGCCCAAGCTTCTTAATACTCATCCTGGTTGAAAATGTTTCCCAGAACTGCCCATCCAGTCCAGCATGTCGTGAAGCTTCTCTAAGTACCAGTGTCCACCCTCGCAGGTCAACTATGTTATTTAATTAGTACACATTTTAAAGTATTCTTACAGTTTCGGTGTTATTTCCACTTCATTGTTTCCTTAATAATTCATTTTGTTACTTTTATTATTATTCAACATATACTAAAACATCATGCTTAAACTTTTATTATTATTATTTAACATTTAGTTGGTATATGTTTAAAAATATTCTTACAGTTTCAAGATTATTTCCAGTTGTATGTTCCCTTAATATATCATTCTGTTACTTTGTAACCATTCATTTACAGAAGATCAAAAGCCTTGGTCCTAATTTGCCAGCTCCATGTTCGCCCAGCCAAAGCTGCCTTTGATACCAGGGATGGACAGGTGTGGCCAAGGCACAAGTGGAACTATATAATTAGTGAGTTAGGGGTAAAAAAAAGATATAGATGCTACAAAAGGTTTGGGCTGAACTGAAGGGGTATAGACCATGGAAAATCTTTCTCTCTCTCTCTCTCTCTCTCTCTCTCTCTCTCCCTCCCTAAAATGAAATTTTGGATTGTCTTGAGTTGGATTCTTTTCCAGTTAAAGAAGGGCTTCCCCGATCAGGAGGAATTATTTGGGTGCCCGTCTCAGATCTGTCATGGGTAAGGTAGCCCAAATCTCTAACACCGGGATAGTCTTGAACCCATACTTTTCGGCCTCCCTGTTCTGAACATGGTTCAGGTTCATCTGCCTAAGGAAGCAGAGACAGGTGGATCCTGGGGGTGACTCACTGTCCAGGCAGTGGAATTGGTGAAACCCAGATCACAGTAAGAGAAGGTCTGAAGAAACCAAGTGGACAGCACTGGAAGACCAACAATCAAGGTTGTTCTCTGGCTTCCACACATATGTACACTCACCAGCACACACACATACACACACACACACACACACACACACACACACACACAAAAGATATGTATTTCTACTTGAAATGAAACACAGCCAGGCTGGCAGTTATGCCTTAGTTCTGCTTCCTGCCTATTCTCTACATATTCAGAAACAGAGAAGGAATAAGATAGCAATGTTACAGCTCGGTAGGAGCTGACCAGAGGGAAGAGATACTGATGCCCAAAGAGGCAGGTGGACTGTGGGCAAGAATCGTAGCTCACGCTCTGCTCACACCAGCCCTCTGCCCCTTGGCCTTCATGTTCTCAGTAATTAGTCTTCCTTTTCTGATCATGTGTTTGGCTTCTCACAAAGGCTCTGAATGAAGGGATGTGCACTTACAAGCATCTCTGCTGCACATCAGCAATGCCAGCATGATTCTGTTGAAGGATTTCCTGTTATTTGCAAAACAAATCGTTAAAGAGCGTGTGGAGAACATAATTGTGTGGAAATAATCACATAATACTCTGCATGCTGCTGAGTATTTTTTAAAGATTTAAAATTTCTTTAAAATTGTTCATGTATTGGAGGGGAGTAATCTATGCATGTGGGAGTGTGGGTATTCATGGAGTCCAGAAGAGGGCAGTGGACCCCTGGGAGCCAGAGTTACAGTGGTTGTGAGCCACCAGTGTGGGTGCTGGAAATTGAAAGTGGGTCCTCTGCAAGAGCAGGAAGTGCTCTTAACTGCTGAGCCATTTCTCCAGCCTCTAGATTAATGCTTTTGTGTCTTCTCTTTTTGGTAAGAAATTTGGGGGTTTCCCTAATCATAGTGAGGTAAAAGAATTGCATATGTGCAGTTTATTTTGAGATAGTCACTGTTTAAAACTGAGGATCTTTGATCTCTGTGGTAACTACTTTAAAGAGAGTTTTCACTAAGACAGACTCAAATTCTAAAAAGAACCACTATCAAGAGCTAAACATAACATGCAGAGAAGAGACCCAATAACAGGACCAAAAGTATTAGAAGTGCCAGTGTTTAAAATAAGTCTTTACAATATACAAATTGGTAATTGTCCATCAAATGACATCCAGAAATGCTTACTTCAAGATTTTCTTAGAGAAAAGTCAGGCTACTCGTGTTTTTTGGGGGGGGGGCTATAGATAGTGTGTCAGTAAATCTATCATTTAGTTGTTCCCATTTACAGGCATTCTTAGTTTTCATAATCACTCTTAAAAATATCAAATATGTTTTATTTGGGGGAAATAAGAAATTATTTACAGGAGTAGTTGCTTGCTAGAAAATATTCATTGATTTCATTACTTGGTTTAAGCACAGATTTTCTCCTTTTTCGTGTTTTTGAGGTAGGTGGGAAAACATCACTTGTTTGTTTATAAAGGTTTTGTCCTTTTAAGTCCAGTTATAGAAGTGAAAATACAATAAATACATCTACCATGAACCATTGTTTTTTAATAGACTTTGTTATTTGACAATTTCATTCATGTGTATGATACCTTCTGGTTACCCTCCCCACCCCAACATGACATCCCCTCTTATTTCCCTCCCATCCTTTCTACTTCCTTTCCCCTATAGATCTCGTTTCTGTATTTATGGCTTTTGGTTATGTGTTGTGTCCCACAGAGTTTATCTAGGGCTCTCTGTGCAATCATGAGTTTGGAATCAGCCATTAGAGCCTGTGGGCTCACCAGTAGAGACCATTTCTCCCCAGTCTCAGAATCTGTTAGTTGTCAGTAGTAAACAGTGAGTGGTAGGCCCTGAGGGCCCCTTCTGGTCTGTAGTTGACTTTTGGGGGAGCTGACTTGTGTGGGTGTTCCAGTAGGTGCAGCTTAGAAGATGGCATTCCATAGCCCCTCTCCTTATCTTCTGACACTTTCTTTCTGCCCCCTCTTTTGAAATGCTTCCTGAGCCTTAAGGGGGGTGGCTTAAAGGTCTTGCTTAGGGCTGAGCTCTCCACAGTACTTTATTATTAGCATCTTGTGCAGCCATGGGTCTCTACTTTACAGAATGAACCTGTGATCACTGTAAAGTTGGGTTTCAATTATATGGCAATGAGTAAATACTAGGACTATTAGTTGTTGTAACTTCCACAGTGTTAATATATATACATATATTTGTATTTAATGGAGAGAAAAGGAGAGACTTCGAAAACTTCAGATCCTTGGGTGTTTATAGACACCATGTTAGGAGGTGAAGAGTAAATGGAGGGAAAGAAGGAAATACAGTTCAAATTTTTAGATTTAAAGTAAAAGTCCTAGACAAGTTAGTGGTGATTAACTTAAAGAATTTTTTTCTGATGTTGGATTTGGTGAAGCACACCTTTAATCCCAGCATTTGGAAGGCAGAAGCAGGCAGATTTCTATGAGATCCAGCCCAGCATTGTCTACATAGCAAGTTTCAGGCCAGCTAGGGCTACACAGAGACCACATCTCATCACTCATAATAATGAATCTGTTTTCCAAAGGAAATGTTGTCATCACTGAGAAAATGTTATTATTACTTCGGAGCCTGGCATTATTTAACACTTCATTAAATTCATTTCAGGAGCATATGGTGTTATGTTTCCTGTTATCTAACACCTGACCCTTGAAATTTCATTTTGAATTGCTGTGGATTACCTGACCCTGTGATACAAGGTGAATGAGATGTCCTCCATTCTAAAAGTCAAAGTTGATGAGCAATAAAATGTATGAGAAGATTGTCCACGACATTCAAGGCCTCTAGAAGCATTCTACCACTGGGGTTGAGGCTGAGATCTCTATGGTGGAACTGGTAAACAAAAAGAAATTAAACAAATCTGGACATCATTTGAAATTAAAAGAAGTATTTTTCATGTGACCAAAACCTTCCTCACAACAAGAAGAGGAATAATCCCTTAATATAACTGCTAAGTCAAATAGGACTTTGAATGTGAAATCATTTCATTAATTTCTTTCACTCATTTAACGACAGGTGTTTGGGAGAAGAAATAACATTCCACTGAATTCAGTTCTGAGAATGTCACTTCTTTTCTCCTCAATTCTCAATTACACGACTACATCTGGCTGTGATCCTCACTGTGGACATGTTGGAGCAGAGCGTGGGTGACCTTGAAGTCTTGTTGTGTAGGCTTTCAGTATGGTCTGAAAAATATCCTTCCAGTCCTGAAGTTCATGGGCTGGGAAACTGCCAACGCCACCCAGACATGGGTGAGCGAGTTCATCTTGTCAGGGCTGTCTAACGACTGTGGCACTCGGGTCTTCCTCTTTGTCCTGATTTTGGCCATGTACATGGTGACTGTTGTGGGGAACTCTTTGATCATTGTGCTCATTAGACTGGACAGCAGGCTTCACACTCCTATGTACTTCTTCCTTAGCATTCTGTCCATAGTGGACCTCTGCTATGGTAATAGTATTGCCCCACAAATGTTGGTCCACCTTATCTCAGCCCCAAAGGTCATCCCATTCTCTAGTTGTGTCCTCCAGCTCTGTGTCTCCCTGGCTTTGGCTGGTTCTGAGTTCTTCCTGCTGGGAGCTATGTCTTATGACCGCTATGTGGCAGTGTGCCACCCATTGCACTACACAGTCATCATGGATGGAGGACTGTGCCTGCGGCTGGCTGCCAGTTGCTTGGTGGCTGGTTTCTTGAATTCACTGATGGAAACAGTCATCACTTTCCGTCTTCCTCTGTGTCATAATGTGATTAACCACTTTGCCTGTGAGACCCTTGCAGTGCTCCGAGTAGCCTGTGTGGACATCTCTTTCAACAAGGTCATGGTGGCCATTTCGGGGTTTGTGGTGATTTTGCTTCCCTGTTCGCTGGTTCTGTTCTCTTACGCCCGTATAGTTGCTGCCATTCTGCAGACTCGCTCTACTCAGGGGCGTCACAAAGCCTTTGGGACTTGTGCCTCTCACCTCACTGTGGTTTGCATGTGCTTTGGGGCCAGCACCTTCACCTACCTGGGGCCCCGCTCTGCCTCCTCAGTGGACAAGGAGAAGATGGTTGCTCTGTTCTATGCTGTGGTGGTGCCCATGTTGAACCCTGTCATCTACAGCTTGAGAAATAAGGAAGTCATGGCTGCTCTTAGGAAACTTCTAGAGAAATTCAGGTAACAGGATGAAGATCTCAAGAACATTTTGCTGTCTATCTTCAGAATCAAATGAGACACCATATACACGTAGGTAGACCTTCTACAATAAAATTGCAATAAAGAAAATGAATTATTTTGGTCACATTTTTATGGTCAAACATGAGCTTCTTCATACAGAACAACACCTGACCATGACAGTAGCCTTATTTTTATGGTCAAACATGAGCTTCTTCATACAGAACAACACCTGACCATGACAGTAGCCTATCAGGTGGCTCATTTACATCCTTTTCTCTCAAATATAAAGTGATGTGGTGACTTCATCATGACTACGAATGAGAAAGGAATGAGCCTCACCTTTTTCAAGAGACCCGGCCTCTAATACTCCTGCCAACAATTAGTTCTCTGGTAACTTACCGAAATATTTTATGGCAGAATCTTTGTTTTGCTAAATAAGGAAATGCACTTAGCTTCCAGAATTGCTGTAAATATTAGGGGTAACTTGTATAAAATATCTGTCAAACAGATGATGTTCTTTTAGTAATAAATATTTATTTTTATCTACACCCACCTCACATCACCATTATTAATTACAGAGAGAATTCTATTCTCCCACATTTAAATCCTCCATTCAGTGACATGCTAGCCTTACTAAGAAGAGCAAATAATTGTGTTTTACATATGAACTTAAAGATGCACTTTGGACATTTTGAGATGTTGTCTAAGTTCTGATGATTCTTGTCAAAAAAGTAAGTAATTATAAATTTTCTTGCCAAAAAAGTAAATTTTATAGTAATTATAAACCGTGTAAATACATGGAGTCTCTTTTATTTTTCTTAACTACAGTTCTTAAGGTATTTGTAAGAATAAAATGGGTTCTCCAGGCTTTGTAATTAGGAATTTTTCATGTAGGTTAAAACTCTGAGGTAGCTTAAGAAAATTTTTGAGAAAAAGTAGATTATTCCCCAAATCTATGTTGACTTAATTTTCTATGAAATCGATGTGTGTGAGGGCTGGAGAGATGGTTCAGCAGTTAAGAGCACATAGGGCTCTTGAAGAGGACTGGTATTGAGTACCAGCACTCACCAGGAGGGCTCACAGTGCTGCTAACTCCAGCTCCAAGGGATCCACTGTTTTCTCTGGCCTCTGGGGGTGCTGCACTCACATACACACTCCCACATATATCCATATTCTTAAAAACAAAATTAAATCTTTTGAAAATGACGAGTGATTATGCCTGTGTTTGTGTATGAAGGTCAGTATGTGTGTTCCTGGTAAGGAGTGGAGATATTGACCATGAAACAAAAAATGAAAACTTGGAGTATTAAATTACTTATAATGAATTTTATTTTAACATTTTATTTATTATCTTTATTTTATGTGTAGGAGTTTATTGCTTGCATGTATGTAGATGCATCCATGTTGTCCAATGCCCACAGAGGTCAGAAGAGGGTGTCAGATCTCCTGGAACTGATATTAAAGACAGTTGTTAGCCACCATGTGCATTCTAGCAATAAAACCTGAGTCTTCTGCAAGAGCAGCCAGTGTTCTTAACTGCTGAGCCATTTCTCCAGCTCCTTAATATAATTTTAAATGATTTTAAATAGGAAAAAAATTCAGAAAGGTACAGTACTATGCTGTATAGTTGATGCTGTTAAGTATTAAAGTTTTAAGTGCTATTAAAATCCAAGTGAAAATTTTTTTAAAAATTAAAAAGCTATAAACTCTATACTAGGAGGAAATATCTAAATGAGTTTTGGAAAATCAAGGAATCATCACTCTGGGTCTTTGTGGCTTTCTCAATTGCATGGCAATGTAGAAAAAGATGCACAATTTATGTTTCCTGAGCCATCATTTTATTGTTTTATCATGAACGGGAAGATGAAAATTTGAAATACAGGAAAGTTTGATATGTCTAGTCTGCCAAAGCATTGTTTTGTTTATGACCACTCTGAGACATCATTTCTTCTTCAGTTAATACCTCTGGTAGTTAGGCATATACTACTTCAAGAGTGGACGATTCTGGAGTTGAAGAGCTGCTGTTACTGTTTTCTTTCTTATAGTAATATGTTCATAATTTTATTCTCTCCAATTTCAATCCATACACGAATCATTTACCACTTTATATGTTCATCTTATTTACAGGTATGGTCTCTGGATCCCAAAAATTCTGTATCTGGGTGGCCTCCTCTTTACTTACTGGAAACTCACAAACAAACATCTCATTATTCACCAAGTTGTTCGGTATGAAAATTAGCAGACATTTTCATTATTATCTTTATTTCCTTTCTTAGCTCATGTCCTAGTTTGTCTTCCATTGCTGTGACAAAACACTCTGACTGACACCAACTTGGGGAGGAAAGGGTTTATTCAGCTTACATCTCCTGGGTCACAGTTCATCACTCAAGGAGCCCAAGGCAGAAACTCAGGGCAGGAACCTGGAGGCAGGAGCTGAAGCACAGGCCATGGAGGAATGCTGCTTACTGGCTTGCTCCCCTGGCCCATGCCCAGCCTGCCCTCTTATATGGTACACAACAACCTGCCCAGAGGTGACACCACCCAGAGTGGGCTGGGCCCTCTCACGTTGCCCAACAATCAAGACAATACTCCACAGACGTGGCCACAGGCCAGTCCAATGGAGCCAATTCCCCAATTGAGGCTCCCTCAACCCAGGTGTGTCAAGTTGACACTAAAGCTATCCAGCACAGCTCATTAGTATTGAAACATTATTAAAATCTGTCTTTTTTCATATATACCCAATTCTCTCCTTCTCTACTGCAATGACAACTCAGTTTTCTTTCACACTTTCTTGAATGACTACAATAATGTCCTAACTGATTTTCCAACTTCCACACTTCCTCATCTCCATCTTAAACATATACTTCTGATTTTTAAATTAAGCATCTGAATACGACTGGGGATACAAACTTAATTTTAGATGCCTTAACATATGTGACAGAATGTATGAAATCTGGTGGGAGGGGCTGTAGAGGGTGTGGGTGGGAAAGAGGATTAAAGTATGTTTAGGATATATTGTATGAAATGCACAAAAGTTCAATAAAATGTACACTGAGACAAAATAGTATTGAATTGAATATGCTAGTTCTTCTGGCCTAATGATATTAAATGTTTTCCCCTTGCTATTAACACAAAAGCTCTTCAGTTCATACCATGGTCTAGCGTCTTGTATGCTTTGGCCTCCGGTTGAGTCCACACTGTCATCGTGCATCCCTCAATCATGCAGTCCTTCTCACTCACCTGAGATACCTTTCTTTGCTCTGGATACTTCATCCTGCCTCCCCTGCGTGGTAGTTTCCCACTTGTTCCTATTCACTTTGCAAGCATGCGTGAGACCAGCTTGTCTCACTTAGGCAGCTCTTCTCAGGAAGGTCTCTGTTATCCCTCTTCCCATACCACTGCTTTTCACAGGGATGCTGAGAGTGCCAGGATCTGCACTTCACCACATAGCCAAGCTCTTACTTAATGTCTACAGATCAATGAGTTAGATAATCATTCCTCTTTATAGATGAGTCAGAATATGTAGAGATTGACTTACTATGTTAAAACTGTTAACTTCAGAACTGATATTGAAGTCTGCTCCATTCATAAATCTAAGCCTTTGCTAAGTCTCCTCTTCCTGTATTGCACTGGTCCCCAGATGTGAAATGCTAGGTATTTGTCTCTCCAAGAGACACCTGTAGGGCCACTAGCAGGATTAAGATAGTAGTCTTGCCCTGCATCCTTCAATATCTTCTCACATTATGGTTGCTCTGGGGGACGAAGGAAGATTTTACTACACTCTCTTAGACTCATGAATTAATTTACCAAGACACTTTATTGGTTCTCAACTCTACCAGTCCCTCAGAATCAAGACTACTTCAGTGGTAGGGGTTTCAAGACAGCCTAAAATAATTATTAATTCCCAAGAATTATTTTTCAAGTTAAGTCTTATTAAAGAACTTCATTAACTTCATAGATTCTAATAGTTTCCTTTGAACCTATAGACGTATTAAAATTTTTTCTTGATGTTCTTTAAGTTCACAAAAAGATGGAAGATTTTTTATATTTAATTCAACCTTCTAACTCAAAATCTCTAAGCAACAAAGTATATCAGCTATTAAATATAATAATGGTACCTTATTAAATATTTTACTATTTGTGGTCAACAATGATTATCCCAGAAAATAATACTTATTGGTGCAGTAGTGGCACTTTTATCTTGGAGATAATCAACAGCTGTCTAATTAGACTGAAGGCCCATCGAATAAGAGAGAACTCATGTGTGGTACTATAAACATAGCCAAGCACATATTCCTGGAGATGTCATAGATCTTAGAGAAAATCCACTTTTGTCACATCCCTAGACTAATGAAATTTTAATTTCTTACCATATTCTGAATACGTATTCTTATATTTACAGACAAGTACACCCCTTGGCACTCATCAGTGAAGCTTCTTTTTGCAACAGATGGAGAATATTAAACAGTTCAAATGTAACTGGTCAAATGCGGAGAATGTCTCTTTGAGGTACCTAGTCATAAGTGACACATCGACAATGCAACCTTTATACATAAGGCTCAGGGAACATAGAGGGACAGACGGCAGACAGAATATTAATAATTCTCTCAACTCTCACTAGTGAAGCTTCCTCTTGCAACTTTCTCCCCCGCATGGTAGGATTAATCCAGAAACCCACAACTGTCCAAAGTGAACAGAATAAGAGACTACAGAGTGCATGTCCCTGAATAGGACAATGCTATCAAACCTCTGACACCCAAGGCTCAGGGACCATTGCAGAAGAGAGAACAGAAAGATTCTAAGAGCCAGAGGTGGTGGATGACCAGAAAAAAAAAAAAAAAAAAAAAAAACAGTTTTCCAGACAGCTGGGAAGTCGCACATATGAACTTATGGCAATGCTGACAGTTGGACAAGACCCATGCAAGTTCAAGCCAGACAAAATCCTAGTATAGAAGTGGTGACATGGATAAGATACCCCAACCTTAGCTGAGGAACTATTGCTAACCATTAACTACTGGGAGAGGGAGAGTTGGTTTTCTTTAATGGTATGGCACTAAATAGGTTAACCAGTGTATGGACACACACCAAAGGATATTTGGGGCACAAATTTGGTAATATTGGCCTTAATATATATGACAGAGCACATGAAAACAGTCAGAGGTATATAGGAGGGGTGCAGATGGGGAGGGGGCCCAAATATGATAAAAATATATTGTACATAACTTGCAAACATTCAAGAAAAATTAAAAATTAGCTTAAATTGAATTATGAAATTCAGGAGGTATGACAGACAAGAGAGAGAAAATTACATATTTAAAGTCACTGATATTTTACAATTCACTCACATAAATACGGAGTGGAGAATTGGCTGAAGAGAAAGCTATGAGTTTTAATTGATCACATGCCTAGGTACGTCAATACCGTGGCATAATTGCTAAAATCAGATAATGAAATAACAGATACCAATTAAATCTCAACCAATTTAGCTCTGTTGTTGTTTGTAACATACTTAGGGTTTATTTCCCTTGGAGTGCCATGGTGTTTGGAAAGATAATATAAAGAAAAAGAGCAAATGCTACATTGAGGTGGGAAAGGGGTTTAGAGGGAGTAAGGCAAATAAAAAGCTACAGAAGCTGGGCGTATTTAATGTGAAAAGCAAAATTATTAAGAATAACATGCATTGATATTTTCCAAAGAGTTTCATTGTGTTTTTGAAATCAAAAGCAGTATAGAAATCTACTGACTACCTGTATTGTGAAATGTGATAAATAAAATACTGTTTGTGCCCGTGACACTCTATGAAATAGAATACAGTCAACTCACATGGGCCAACACAAAGGTTTCTCCTCCTAAAATCTTTAACCTTGTTCTAGAATAAAGAATGTGTTCATGTTTCCATTCTATTTTGTAGGAATGTAACTTTGCCATGGCTTGAGGCAAGAACTTGTAAGACCTGTCCTGTAAGATCCAAAGAGAGCTATTTGATATCTCTGTAGGCATTCAGTTGCCTCTGTGAGTTATCTGTTGCTCCACAGGAAGGTTTGGGATATTACAATGTTTTCTTGCTTCACCTATCTCTGCAAAGTTCCAGAACCAGATGGCCCCTTCCCTTGAGGCATTGAGCAAAATGTTGCACCTCTAGTTACCTGTTGCACAAACAGGAGGTCTGCAGCCCCCTGATTAGAGCCAAGGTACCTCTCCCCTCCCTTCCACCTGCCCCCCACTTCCTTGCCCAGAGCACAGTAACTTTTGGTATATAAGCACACTACTGGCATCAATAAAAAGAGACTCTATTCTCCTGGGCTTCACCCTCTGAGTCCGTCTTTATTTCCTTGTCTTTCTATTCCATTGGGTAATTCTTCTGTGGTCCCCTCCCCCCTCCTTGCCAGAGCTAAGCAGAGAGATTGTTTGCCTGCAGGCAGGAGACAACCTCGGAAAATGCAAGAAGGGAAGAACACCATGTGGATGTTGGTCACGCATGACAAAGGACTATTCAGATGATTATTAAACTCCCACACTATTTTGTCCCTGGATCAGCAATGATATCTTTATATATAATATCATCTACTTTTCTTTTTTACTGAATTTTACATAAATGAAATAAATTACCTATCTTTGGGGAGAAAAAAAATCTTGGTCAAGTTCACTTATGTCAGAAAAAAATCACTTTGATCTACTTACAAAATTCCAGGTTGGTACAAGAAGAGAGTTACATCCAACATTTAAGAGTACCCTCTACATGCAGAAGAAATAAGCCTTTTATTCAAGCTTATGTAAATCAGGGACTTATTATTTTTGTAGAGTTTTCCTAACACAACTACCCTCTCTGAGTAGAAAGCAAAGGAAGAGAACAGAGACTTTTTCAAGGCTTAAGAGCCATACCTATGACCCCTCCCCAACTTGCGCCTAAGCCCCACATTTTATTGGAAATATATCTTCTGATTCTGCTTTTTGCACAGTTACCAACATTTTGTTTTTTACACAAGAAAACCAATAATATATCTGAACTATTAAGCCAGAGGCTGCTACAAAGCTGTAGCAATAAGGATTGTATAGTACTGGCATGAAACAGACCTATTGATCAAAAGAATAGAAACAAGAACTCAAGTATTATTCCATGCCCCTACAGACATTTAATTTTTGACAAAGTGACCAGAATTACACATTGGAAAGCAAACAGCTACAAACAGAAGAATAATAAAACTAGATTCTTATCTTTCATCTAATACAAAACTCAACCTCAAATGTATTTAAGACCTCAATGTAAGAAGAGAAAAACATTTCTTTTTTTTTTTAATTGATGCTTTGTGCATTTCATACATCATTTTCCAATTCAGTTCAGGCACATTTCCCTTTCCCTTCCCCCCACCCCATCCCAGATCATGCATTTTGCCATAACTGTCCTGCATCTTTCTCTCAGTTTTTTTTTCATTTTTTAGCTATAAGTGATAATCCATGAGTACAAGCATCCTTCATATGAAACCAATTTGCAGGCTGTTGTGCCCAAACCCCCACAGCCCCACCATCCAGTGGGGGGTGAGGGGTTGTATGTTCAATCAAGTTGATCAAATGAGTGTCCAGACTACATTGCTGTAGTTTCACCATTCACCCCAATTGCAGCCCATACATTCTACCACGCCCCCTCTTCCGCAGATTGTTCCCTAAGCTTAGAAAAGGGGCACAGGTGGATGAGAAGCAAAACATTTCTAAGGCCCTTGGTATTCCTTCCCAATAACCTCCCACCTTTAAAGACTGGAAGAAAGTGAGCTGTTTACAGTGTCATGATCATTTCCTTCCTGTGTTTCCATATCTTCAGAGATCAAATATGTGATTGCCTACTTTAGAAGCATTAACTAAATGTACCCACAACCTTTAAATGACAATGACATATTTAGCATTAAGCTTTGCAAACATTAAAAATGCTCTTATTGAAACCGCTTTTATAAAACTTGATATCATACTGCCTTCCATTGTCTATATACTTGAAAATTTTTCAAATATAACCCAGTTGGTCAATGATATACAAGAAATAAAATAGTGATGTAAATGACCCTACAGCTTTCTTAGGAAACATTTTAAAAAGATTTAATACTCTCGTTTCTTTTCAGATCATTTAAATCTTTAACCTTTTCAGATCATATAAATCTTTAACTTAATCAACTTCTTAAAAGTTGATTTGGGTCAGATTTTAGCTAGGTCATATCTTTAATAATGATTCTGCTGGGTTTTGCTGCTACTTTTATTGTCTGCATTTTCTTCCTTTTATTTTCTTCCTGGTAGGTTTCAGAACCACAGACTGGAGCAAGGCAAGCAAGTGTTCTGCCACTGATCCACACTCCAGCTATTTATTGTCTACCTTCTCTACATGGTCCTGATACATTATATAATTTACCTTTTAATCATGTCTTGAAAAATTAATGATTGCAATGGTTATGAGGTAGTTAGTAATGGCAGTGCAGTCAGGAAGGGGATCTAAATGTAATTGAAATGTGTTGTACAAAAATCTATTAGAATTAGGAAACATGAAAATAGAAGAAAACTAAGTACAATGCAAAGCAAATTCTAGAGAATAACTTATCAGACAGAGACAGTGGTCAGAAATCCTGAAATAAAACTCAAGACCTGGAAAAATGCAATTAATTTATAATAAATTGTGTGTGGCTATGTACATGCACATGTGTGTATACATGTGTGTATAGAAATCATTTTCTTATGTTACTTTTTCTTTCCCTTTTTTCATTTCAGGAAATGGTAAACTTAACCGTTTGACTCATGACCATTCATACATTAGGAACAGACTGTCTTTTATAAAGGGGGTTAATCCTAAGTTTTTCCTATTCTTTTACTTCAAATACTATTTCTAGCCAAATTATTTACTTTGTCTTTAAGAGCTTAAGTTATATTTATCTAGAATATTTTAGTTTTCTTTGCAGGCCCTTATCTGCTCATAGTATCCAGTCAGTCATGGTTGTATAGTGAGAATTTAAACTGGTATGTTCTCAATATATGTTACTGTTTGAAAATAGATGTGATTTGGGACTGGAGAGATGGTTCAACAGTTAAGAGCACTGGCTGCTCTTGCAGAGGACTTGGATTCAATTCCCAGCACCCACATGTTGGCTAACAACCATCTCTAACTCCAGCTCCAGGAGAATCTACCACCCTCTTCTGGCCTCCATGGGCATTGCACAGCATGGGTGCACTTACAGACATGCGGGCAATACATTCATACGCATAAAATAAAAATAATAAATAAAAATTTACATAAATAAAAGATGTGATTGATTATATTAGTTTCCTTGGGATTTTTGTTTTTAATTTTCATTTGCCTTGCAGTACCATCATTTTTTTAAATCAGTCTAACCCTGGAAAACAACAGATGTTATAAACACTTCAACCAGTAGGACAGTATTTTAAAATTGATTTTTTTTTCTTATTTAGAGAAAAGAGAGCTAGAATCATGAACAGGCAGCAAGTAAAACAGAGTTCGCCACATGGGAATTATTTTTGCTACCAAGACATAGAGTTCCAAGATTGCAAAGAAAAGACTAGAAAAAAAAGACCATTATTTTGTTCATTTGGATGCTTGCTCATATGTGAGTGCTTAAGAAGTGGATTAAGTCTATTTGAATCATCTGGAGACAAAAGTGAAAATAACTCTGCACTATGGAAGAAACAGGTACTAATCTAGTCCATTTCCTTCCAACTACTTTGAGTCAAGACACTAGAAGTATGTTCTTCAAGTGATAACCTATTGACCAATGGAACAAAAATCAAGTGATAGACATTTTTCTTATCCTAACCAATTGTGCCTAAGATATCACTGCGAAGAAAGTACTTTCTGAGAAAAAAAAAAAAAAAGAATGCTCACATAATAGGAAAGGAGGCGTTATGCTTCCCTATAGCTGGTTAGAATTTCATGTAGGCTCTGTCAGTATAGAATATCCACACTGCCAAAAGAGCCACCCTAAACACTAGCCCACAGTTGAAGCAATTGCTTGTTCTGAAGAAGCTTTGTCAGCAGAGGGGCAAATTTCAGAGGGAGTTTCCTCTACTGAGATTCGGTTCCTTCTCTCATTCCACAAGCTGCTACATGATGGACTCGACTACATAGGCCTAAATGGTCAGAAGCCTACTTTCATCTAATAAGTCTATCAAACAACTAAGTGACCCCATGCCTAGAGGTTATAGACTGGTAGGCCACTTCCAACATGGTACTCCTCTGAAGACATTCCTCAAACAATAAAAAACAAGCAATGATTACTAATGCACGTGTACCATTGGAATCTTGTTAGAATTTAAGAGACATAAACCTTAAAAGAATTAATATTTAGCTAGGTGTGGTGGTGTACACCTTTAATCTTAGCACTCCAGAGGCAGAGGTAGGCGGATCTTTGTGAGTTCAAGGCCAGCCTGGACTACAGAGTTCCAGGACAGCTGGGGCACAGGGAGACCCTGTCTCAAAAAGACCAAAAAAAAAAAAAAAAAAAAAAAAAAAAAAAAAAAAAAAAAAAAAAAAAAAAAAAAAAAAGAAAAGAAGAAGAATTAATAGTTAAAATGAAAATTAACTAGACTTAGACAAGCCTTCCAATATACCAGCCACAAACATGATAAAATAAAAACACAAACAAAAAAAGATGAAAAGATCCAAATTTCCCACAACTGATGAATGGAGAATGAAGATGTGGTCCATGTATACAAGAAAAGATGAAATTATGAGATTCACAGGTAAATGTATAGAACTAGAGAATGAAGTAACACAAAGGCAGAAAACCAAGCGACAAGTGTTCTCCCTCATTTGTGGGTTGTAGCACCACCAATCCCATTTATGTGAGTATGTATCCTGACGTAACACCAGGAGCCAAGAAATCAGGAAGGATACATGGAGGTAAAGGGAAAGAAAGAACTGGAAAGAGGGGGATAGTGAGTAACAGATGTTATGAGTGGGGAGGTGGGAAGGGTGGGGATGTTGAATTAGGAGGGGAGGAGGGGGGACATGTAAGGGGCATGGTGGGAGGCAGGACAGGAAGGGGCATGCACGGTGGGGAGGCAGGATGGGAAGGTGCAGCATGGTGGGAGGCAGGATGGGAAGAGGCAGCATGGTGGGGAGACAGGACGGGAAGGGGCAGGCATGGTGGGAGGCAGGACAGGAAGGGGCATGCACGGTGGGGAGGCAGGATGGGAAGGTGCAGCATGGTGGGAGGCAGGATGGGAAGGGGCAGCATGGTGGGGAGACAGGACGGGAAGGGGCAGGCATGGTGGGAGGCAGGACAGCTTGGGAGAAGGGGGATTATGGGGGTGCTGGGGTTGGGAAAGGAGGAAGGAACTGGAAAGGGAAGAATAAAGAGTAGAGATGATTGGACCTTGGGTGGCCAGGGAACTTATAGTGTACTGTGATGCTTCTTGGGTGGCCATGGAACTTAGAGTGTACTGTGATGCTTCTTGGGTGGCCAGGGAACTTGTAGTGTACTGTGATGCTTCTTGGGTGGCCAGGGAACTTAGAGTGTACTGTGATGCTTCTGAGACCCCATGAAAAATGCATGTATGCTGTCTATATAGTGGTGCGTGGGTGGTACAACCTGGGGGCTGTGTGGCAGGGAATGCAGTGCCGGACAGAGGACACCTCCCTTTGAATGATTGGTGAGAACAATCAAAGAGACTCTCAAAATAATACAGGCTATCTGCAAAGCTCTTAATTATCTATTGGAAAGAGAAAATAAGACCCTACTGCTCAGGATAGGACATGCTTCAGGGATAGGACTTAGATTAAAGAAGAAGGAACTGACCTGAAAGCCTTCTACCTGAACTTTAGCACTTATAATGCTAATACTACGCACACTGCTAAGGGAGAAAACTAATCAATGGTACGACCCAGCCCTGAAGCCTAACGACCAGTATGACCTGCCCAGCAAACTGGGCAGGTCTATTGGTGCAGCAGTGGCACTATTACCTGGGGGATAATCAACGGCTCTCTAATTGGAATTGGAACCCTCTCAATGGGAGTGAACTTATGAGAGCCACTGTAAACTCAGCCATAGGGGAGGAGATCTAAATGCCATCAAGCTATATTGTATGAAAATTTCAAAAATTCAATGAAAAAAATACCTACTCTGCTATTTCTTCTTACCCCATCATAATGGCTCAGATACACAAAACAAATGAGAACAAATACTGGAAGTAACTAAATGGTGCTTGAGAGATGGCTCAGCAGTTAAGAGCACTGATTATTCTTGCAGAGGACACAGGTTCATTTATGTGCACTGCAACCACGTGTAATTCCAATTCCAGGGAATCCAATACCCTCTTCCGGCTTCCATGGACATTGTACATAAGTGCACTTATATACACACAGGCAAAACAATCATACACATAAAATGAAGATTAAATTTAAAAATTAAAATGTGCTGGGGAGATGGCTCAGTGGTTAAGAGCACAAACTGCTCTTAGAGAGGACCTAGGTTTGATTCCCAGCACCTACATGATGGCTAACAACCATCTGAAATTCCAGTTACAGAGAGATCTGATGGCCTCCTCTGACTTCTGTGGGCATTGCATGACATGGGTCCACTTACATGCATGCAGGAAATACACTTATACACATAAAATAAAAATAATAAATAAAATAAAAATGAAAAGAAAGACTTTAACAATAGCAAAAGTTCACAAAAAGTGTCTAGAACTAAAAATGGAGATGGGGGAATTTGCAAGTTTCCAAAAAAATTACATACTGTGTTAGGTATGTGTGTAATAATATAATTCATCACTTTTACTAGTGCAGTAGGAAATTCTGACTCACGTCAGAAAGAACTAATTAGATGGCAAAACCCATTAGAATTGGAACTGGAGCAATAACTTAGTGGTTAAGAATGCTGGCTTCTCTTGCAGAGGACCTAGCCTTGATTCCCAGCACTCACATGGTGGTGGATAATCTTCAGTAAGTCCAGTTCCAGGGGAATCTGATGCCCTCTTCTGTCCTCTGTGGGCATTGCCCAACATGAGTGCACTTACATGCATTCAGGCAATGCACTGATATACATGAAATTAAAATAATAAATAAAACCATTTAAAAATCATAGACCCCCCCCAAGACCCATCAGAATTAACTTTTGTCAAACTATGGAAAAGTAAAACAAACAAACAAAAAACAAACCAAAAAGCCACAGCATGCAGGGGAAAGAGCCAGAAGACAGAAGCTGCTGCTTGGTAGTAGGGAATCTGGGGTGTTCAAATCACTCACCTGGAGTGCCTCACTTTGTACACCAAGGGCAGTCATCAGGATGATGGCCTATGCTTCTGGTATAGACTTCAAGTAGAAGAAAAAACAATGTGAACCCCATTTTCAACAAAATTTGCTGACACTTTTAATTTTTCTAGAAGCCAACTGAAAGTCTCTTATAGAAATTGCATCAGTTCCTCCTGACTGAAAGTCTTCCCTGGATCAGAGCAGCTTTCCAGGTAAGGGCTTTGCTTACATTTCACAAATGCACCACCACTGAGCTAGAACCCCCTTGTTTTTCAATTTTCTTTAACTGCGGGAACTGATTATTAAAGTGGGGGTGGGATCACTGTGTATTTAGAGGGCAATCCAAAGATTCTCTCTAGTATTTCTTCCTTCCTTTGTGACCACACAGTCCCAAATTAAAATAAAAAATCTGGCAATCCTTGAAGAAAACAGTTTAAGGTTTTGAACATAATGTCACCAATTCTTCATCCAGATGTGATCACCAGTGGTCCAATCAGGCTCACCTTCTTCTAAGTATGTAATTGTGGGGTTTTTCTCTTTTTTATTGTTTGGGAATTTCATATAGGAATATAATGTGTCTTGATCAAATCCATCCCCCATTTTCTCCCCTCCAACGTCTCCCCTATCCACACTACCACTGTTGCCTTCCAAATTTATCTTTTTTGTGTGTATGGTACTAGGATCAAACCCAGGGTTTTACATACACTAGGCAAATGCTCTACTGCTGAGCTGTAAGCCCAGCCCTTCCTTGGTTAAGCTTTTGAGGTAAGACCTTACCACATTGCTCAGGCTGTTCTTTAACTTGTTTTGTAGCCAGGGCATGTCCTGAATTGGTGATCCTCACACTGGAGTCTCCTTAGTAGCTGAGATTTCAGGTCATTCTCTCCTTGACAGATTGACTGAATACATTTAAAGGCAAAAAGTGTTGGTTACAGTGGCCTCTGTCTAGGAACAAGATTTGGGATAAGCATAAGGAAGGATATGGTTGGGTAAGGAGACACATTGCAGAATATGGATTTGAAAAAATTCAGTGTGTATCTGAAAGTAATGTTTATGTCCAGGTCTTGATGCTTGCTCAGATAAGACCTGAAGGGTTCCTAAGGTCTCACCTCTAGGTGACCTTCATGCTTGGCTCAATAGCAAGTGAAGGATAGCACAGACTTTTAAGTGGCTTAAGTCTTGAAGATGTGTCCCAAACAAAGACAAATGTCCACCAGTGGGTGAGTAGACAAACTGTTACATTCACATACTGGGATACTCAGCAACAATAAGCAATGAAAACCCCCTGGACATAATTCAATAACTCTATGAGGGTTCTGAAAGGGGAAACAGGCAGCCAAAAGACCTCAGCTTGAGGAACAACATTCAGTGAGTTCCATGGGCTTCCTTAACTGTATATATCCTGTTCAGGGACTGGCAACTGGGAACTTGAAGTAGGGACACCAAAACGCTCAGGAAACCTCCCACATGTGAACTCTAGGATGTTGGATCAGGGAGCCACAGAACACACAGTTTGTTTCTGCCTTCTTTTTATTTGTTGCAGCCTATTTCCCATAATTTATTGCTTCAAGCAAAACTACAAGGAAAACTGTTTGCTTAATTGCCATAATAAATGAGTAGCACTCCTGAATGGACCGTTTAAGACTTCCAATATCTCCATTTATTTTATTTTATGAAACCATAATGAATCAGAAGCTTTGTGTGTGTGAGGGCTGCTTAATAGTTCTACACATATAGAGAAGTGATACCTACTAACTGGACCTTTGTTTTAGGATGTGAAATATTAGTCAAGTGGTCCCTGAATGCAGATGGCAGTGGCAATGCCTCATCATAATTAAGTTCACTTAGCATACATTACGGCATAAGTATTTACACAAAAACTTCCACTTCAACTCTCACTGAAATGTAGCAAAACAAGTCTACTTCAGCAGTCAATGTCTACTTAGAGAACTGATATGGTCATTCTGCTTCAAGTAAGCCAAGACTGAATGCTAACTGAAAACCTGAAAATAGACATTAAATAGAATACTTTCTGTCCTCTTCCATCTTTCAACATATAATAAAGTATCCTTCTTTTTAAAGTTTGTGCCCGTAAGTGATTTTCCCCTATGGATTTAATATCATGTAAGACAAATGAGATAGCCACACTAGGCAAATAAAAATATCTTCTGAATACCACAAGAGACTTGAGCAGATGTTGTCAAGGTTTTCCTCTTGGGTCCTGGGAGGGACAGAGAGAATGTCATGATGCTCTATAAAGTCCTCAGAAGAACAAAGACATGCACATCTTGGTGTGCCTAAGTCCTTGGAAGCATTCTCTAGGAAGGCAATGGGAGCTCTGGCCCCAGGGTGCTGGAAGAGCCAGCCTGGAGCCGCACAGGATGTAGATGTGGGCTTACTGCCTGGGAATACCCTCTCATGTAACCCTGGCCATCAGCTGGACAGCAGTGGGGTAACCTGTGCCCATTGGCTTCTTCTAGGTTTAGGGAGTGGGTTCCTCATCTTTATTCAATCCCTGAATCTTTTCCATCTACTTTTTCCTGTTTTAGAATCAGTGAGGAATTTCTTGTCAAATTCTACCTCATCAGAGGCTACTGAGTCAAGGTACGTGTTTTCCCTCTGAGCAGCCTTTCTACACAGCAACTCTGTTAGGCACAGTAATATTTATGCTCCAAGTGTTTTATATCTCTCCTTTCCACCCACCCTGACTCCAGCAATCAAAAAGAATGATTCTCTCCTCTTCTGAAACCTATGTGGAGTGATTCATGCAGTGAGTGGAGGGAATGGGCTTGTCCTACTACTTTTGAGAGAATTGCTTGATGTTGGGGCAGAACTAAATACTCCAAAGTCTGTCCCCGTTCTACATGTCTACCATGCACCAGAGCTCCATTTGCTGCAAATTGCTTCATCTTTCTGGTAACTTTTGTGCAGTAGTGACTAAGAAAATCCCAGTGCTTTCTTGGCTGGGATGGAGGGTACATTTACATCACATTTGAGTCACTTGGTGCTCAACTATATGAGGAATTCAGACAAAATTAGTCAGAATTACAGTATATGCAGCTTGTACAAGATGGGCAATTGTCATTCTTGCTTCCAGATCAACAGTGAACTCTGTTAGGGGGCCAACAGTTTGTGTCTGCTGTGATGGAGTTAAAACCCATTATCCATAGGCAGATTCTATGGATTTTGTACTAAAACAATCCATACAATAATGTAATGTCTCTCATTACTATGCAGCACTTAGTATTGGTGAACTTTCATTTAGGAGTAAAAAGGGCAGTCTTCCTCTCCTTCTCCCTTTCCCTCTTTCTTACCTTAAGCTTCCTCCAAGAATGCAAAGCTGCTCATCTGAGAAGATAGAGTTGAATATGTTCATTTCAGTTTCCTTAACAAGGATTATCTGGGGTGACTTTGCTCTTCTTTGTGTCGCTAAGCGCCAACCATAAGAGTGCCTTCCAATTTGTCTACCAATTTCTGTTTTGTCAACCTTGCTTCTCCCAATCTATCCTCTTATATCAACATACAGGATGCAAAATGAGGTTGTCATGATCCTCCAGACAAATATTCAACCGCCCTTCATTATCTTTGCTTCAGGATGGCTCCTAAACTGATTATTATTATTATTATTATTATTATTATTATTATTATTTTATTATTTGCCAAACTTCCCATGGTCTGGCCCCTAACGAATATCCTTTCTCCCCACTACCATGAATCCCTTTTTTTCTTCCTTCACTTTCAGTTTGTCAAGCATAGAAATACTGCACATATGTGGCCGGCTGCTTCTGACCTCTATGCCCTGTTTGCCTTCTGGTTCATCTGACCATAATACCTTATCTTCTCCCTGACGTAGCTCAGACTATATCCAATGGTTCTATTATCTCTGGTATACTTAACAAGCATTTCTATATGTTTCTTTCTATATGTGTCTGGTCGAATATATTCTTATATAATATGTTTGTTTCATTTTTAGTGGTCTATGCTTATGATGAAAATGTAGTGGGATTGGAAGACATTCCCTAAAATAATTTTACATTTTAACTGTTCAAAAGTGGTGATGAGACAAAAATATGACTTTCTTTGTCTATGGATGAGTTAGCTAAAAATGTATCTCTGTGGATCAGACAAGCCTGTGCTTCAGTTCAATACTGACTATATCTCTCTTTAATTTACAAACGTTGCTTGATGTTTCTGAACTACAGTATCTCTTCTGTAAAATTAACTTTCTCATTAACATTAGTTTGTAGGTTAACTGGAATACTTTGTAAAAAAAAAAAACTAAGAAAACTTCCCAACATTTTGTAAATGTTCAGTAACATTACTAAAGGATATAGGGGATTGTTAAAACTCATCGAAGGACCCCAAATTCTTGTCCATTGATAATTCTCTGATTATCAGGAAAATATCTGTGAAAGCCCTAAGTTTTCCTAGTTTACTAAATGACAACACTTCTATGTAGTAAGATAACTGTGTGTGATTTCTCCTTGATCTTTCCTTTGTCATCCTCTATGTCTAATCCATCAATTCCAGTTAGAGATTTTTCCCTAAAAATCCATTTTAAACTCACCCTCTGAAACTACAGAGAAAGCCACCTTGTCACCTTGGAAAATCCCGACTTGTCTTGTCACTCTCAGTCCTAGGTCTTTGAAGTGACAGTTGTCCTTCCATAGCACAGTAATGACAGGCCCCATATACCTTTAACTCCTGGCTTCTTCCTATTGCATTTAGAACACTATTCAGACCCTCACCCCCTTATTTTACCACCAGAACCTTGTCTGCTCTGGCTGTGTCTACATCCCCACCTCTTCTTAACTGTCTCTACGCACAACAGGGTAAGGATGGGAGCCTTGTTTCGGCTCCCGTCTCTCCACCTCAGGTTCTCAAAAGCAGTGCTGGAATGTCATGTCACCTCCTCAGATACCTGGGAGATGGTTCATATTATACAAGTGCTAGTTTGTGGTTCTTAACCATCGTAGAAAGTACCTCACATTTTATGACGCTTTTCTAGTTTTACTTAATCTTACCCAGAGACCCCCGTCTTCACCCTCAGGCACTTACACCTCCACAGCAGGGTCACCCCGCACTTCTTCTACTCCCTTCTTCTAGGCTTAGGCAGCTGCACCACCCTCTTACTGGCCTAGATTTATCTGCTTTATTGTGGGCAAGAGCTGCTTTAACACTCATTGTCATTTATAGTTTATACAATGTATCATTTGCTGTATCTCACTAACATTTAAAGATTTTTTTTATTGAGTTTTGTGCATTTCATACTATAGCCATCAGTCAAATCTAGACACCCCTCCCCCATCCATGACCTCACAAATCCCCTCACAGGACCTCACACATTCTGTCAAGTATGTTAAATTCTATCTGTTCAAGCATTTGTACCCAGATGCAATTTATCTGCTGGGGTCTAGTTAACCTATCTAGAGATCTTAAGGAAGATCTGCTCCCCCTCACCCACCAGTAATCAGTTGCCAACCATTCCCAGACTAGGGTCCAGCCGCTGCCCATTTTCCTCACTCCATATTGGGCCCTTGTTTGATCGGGTTGGTATGGGTCTTGTGCACGATGCCACCACTGCAGCAAGTTCACGTGGGCAGCTTCCAGTGGCCTGAAAGCTTCTGCTTCCCCATATTCACAGACCAGTCCTGGCTCTTACAATCTTTATTAGCATTTTAATCCATAGTGGACACATTAAAATTAACAATGAAAGAGGAAACCCAAGCCTCAGGGAGGACAGGACTTCAAAGTCACTTGCCAAATCATTGCGTGAGGAACTGGAATGAAGCTCTGATTTTTCATAGTGAAGAGCCCTGCTCTCCCCTGGCTACTGCACCATATTCCCCTCAGACAGTGACGGGACCTCTCCATCTCCACTGAGGACAGAAAGAAAAGAAAGCAGTGGTACATGAAGGAAAACCCAACTTCGAGGAAGAACTCCCAGAGTTGTGAGCAGCTGGGAAGTGCTAGGCAGTGCATCCTTTGAAATTAGCTGCTTTACCCACATGGTGGCCTAGAACCGTCTGAGACTCCAATTCCAGGAGAACTCCAGTTCCAGGGGAATCCGACGCCATCTTCTGACCTCCGAGGCATTGCACGACACGGGTGCACAAACTTGCATGCAGACAGTACATTCATACATATACAGAAATAAATAAAAAAATTAAAAAAAAAGAAATTAGCTGCTTTAGTAACAAAGCATGGAGAGCTGTCTGCTCACTTTAGAGGCATTTGTGAATGCAGTGCTGGGTATTAGACAAGACATGGCTTCAGATTTAGACATTGCCCTCCTATCAATGAGAACTTGGTAATGTGCTTAATACTTTTCCAATCATCATTAAAATAGAGATAACAACATACAGGTAAAAATGATATATGGGAATTAAGTTATGTTATAGCATGTTAATTATGCTGTATATGTCTATCTAACTTATGTTGTTCATTTGTATATAAAAAAAAAAACAAAAGTGAAAGATGGTAACTGGATAATTTACTCTGACCGAGTGATTTTTCTTTTCAGAAAAGCTAAATCATTTATCTTTAACATGGAGGTGGAGAACCAGACACGGGTCACCAAGTTCATTCTGGTGGGCTTCCCCGGGAGCTTGAGCATGCGAGTGGCGGTGTTCCTCATATTTCTTGTGGCCTATGTTCTGACAGTAGCTGAAAACGTGATCATCATCCTACTGGTGCAGCAGAATCGCCCACTGCACAAGCCTATGTACTTCTTCCTGGCCAACCTGTCTTTCTTGGAGACCTGGTACATCTCTGTAACTGTGCCCAAGCTCCTGTTCAGCTTTTGGTCCGTGAGCAACAGCATCTCTTTCACCCACTGTATGATACAACTTTACTTCTTCATTGCACTCATGTGCACAGAATGCGTTCTCCTGGCCGCCATGGCCTATGACCGCTACGTGGCCATCTGCCGCCCACTCCACTACCCCACCGTCATGAGCCATGGACTCTGTTTCCATCTGGCTCTCGGTTCCTGGGTCATTGGTTTCGGCATCTCTTTGGCAAAGATCTACTTCATCTCCCGCCTCAGCTTCTGTGGCCCCCATGTCATCAATCACTTCTTCTGTGACATCTCTCCAGTGCTCAACCTCTCCTGCACAGACATGTCCATAGCTGAGTTGGTGGACTTCGTCTTGGCCCTGATCATCTTCCTCTGCCCACTGTCAATCACTGTTCTGTCCTATGGTTGCATTCTGGCCACTGTTTTGCACATGCCCACAGGAAAGCAGAAAGCCTTCTCCACCTGTGCCTCCCACTTTGTGGTGGTCACCATCTTCTACTCAGCCACTATTTTCATGTATGCTCGACCGCGAACTATCCATGCCTTCAACATGAATAAAGTTATTTCTATCTTCTATGCCATCGTCACCCCAGCCTTCAACCCTTTCATTTATTGCCTAAGGAATCGAGAGGTCAAAGAAGCTCTGAAGAAACTCTTCTATTGCCAGGCCAGTAGATCTGACTAGTCTGATCTGGTTGTTTACAAAGAAAAGATTGCCTGCTGTTTCCCTGCATCTATCCTTTGTCTTTTAATGTTCCAGCTCAAAATTAATGTTAATATGAAGTCAGCACATCCACACTAGTCTCAGACTCATGTAGGGACTTTTTCTATGTGGTCTATGCCCTAAGGGTGTGCACACACTGTACAAGCTAGAGAAAAATAATTCTCTTTGACTCTAACCCAACATGTAGCTTCTAAGATTGTAGGTAAATCCTTAACTGGGTTAACCAAGATGAGAGATGGCACTATGTCAGTTGGCCTGTTTGGGGATCTTGCAAGCAGGAACAGTTAGGGCAAGAGAATTCCATTTACTTCTTACTTTCCTGCCTGTCTGACAGGGGCCAGTGGAGCAGCTCCCTTAGAAATCCCATTGTCCGTGTGCTAGGAGTCAGTCTTGGTGGGAGAGACCAGAGGTTGTTCCTCAAATCCTCCCAGTACTTTTTTTTACCTGAGGAAGTACCTTCCTGAGTAGTATCCTGTTTTCTTATCTGCTAGTGAACCATGCATGCTAAGGTGCTCTGTTGATGTTTGATGTAAATAATCTATGCAGCTGCCTCTTATTGAACTGGGCATTGTCCTTCACAGTGTTTGCTGTCACAATGTTTACGTATAACCTCTGATAAATGAGCATGAAGTAGATGATGAGCAAATTTTAAATATATTCAATGTTGGTAGCCTTCCTCCTTCTGTTGCTTTGCTTTCCACATGTACTCAGGAACAAGCAACCACCCCAGTTTCAGATATTGACAAGGTATTTCCCTCTATACCACAGTGATTCTCAAATCTATTTACTTGGCACCTTACATAAGATTGGATGCGTGGATATGTTCCCCCTTACCTCACAATCTTGTCAGTGGCAAAGAGAGTTCTACTGTAAGCTGAGTATAACATGTGTTGCCCAGACTAATTCTTGGGAGAAGTTTTAAACAAGAGTACTCATTACATTTGTAACAACTTTCATCTAAGTATAAGAAAGACTTTAAGATGAAGAAGTCTTATGATGAGATTGTTAACCCTAACCCTAACCATAACCGTAACCCTGCAAACAGACACCCAAGGAAGTAAAAAGATATATTCCCCCAGATAATGAAGAGAAAAACTCAAAAGCCCAGGTAGCTGGGTCCTGACCTCTGGTACCTTCCTGTGGTGCATGGGGTCTCCCCAGGGAGAAACATACTTCTTCAGAAGCCAGCTGTGGAAGCTAATTGCAAATGATTGAGTGGAATTATGAATTACTATAGTGAGAGCACAAATAAAATATAGTGACCTAACATGAAGCACAGACTTTAGGAAAGAAAAGAAACAAAATTGAAATGCCACTTCACTTCAGAGAACAGATGTAGAAAAGCAAATGGTGCTCACAGTGGAAATGGTCTACTGGGTGGGTTTGGGACTGTTAATCCAATAAAAAGTGTTTATGAGTGTATTTATATTTTAAATCCCAGAATTATTTTCTGAAGAATTAAAATCAATCAAACTATCATGACAGAATCCAATAGGATTATTAAATATGAACTTTAAAACAGGCAAAGATTTGTTCTATAAGTATCAGAAAAAAACTCTAAAAGACTCTGGCCACAATCTAAGTTTTGACTCCAGATGTATTTTTATCATGGGACTTTGGACAAACACATACAGTTTCTGAAACACGGATTCCTCATATGCAAAACAGTAGTAATGCATTCTCTCTCTCTTTGACTTCAACATGGTTATGAGGATCAAATAACGTGGTCCAAAAGGCCTTTACAATTCAATACTTTGGACAGTATAAGACCTAAGCAAGGGGCCCCCTGGATTAGGGCTTGCTTGGGAAAACTAGTTGGGAAGGGTTTGCGCTTTTACTTGTCTGAAAACATCCTATACTGACTGATCCATGGACCTAATCTAGAAAGCTGAGGGGGGATTTGTTTGCATATTATTTCCGCAAGTGTCTGGGTAATGTAGAATATGTAAATAGAGTTTGGGAGAAAATCTATTAAGTTTGTGGCAAAGAACAAATGAAAATTAGAAATGACCTCTTTGTGAATAGAATTCCCAAGGGCATAGAAGCAAAGTAGAGTAAGCTCAGAGCAATACAGGAATCCGCCTCAACACAGAGAGGATGCACAGCAGTTTAATAGGTGAATTCTCACAGAACACGCATAATGTGCAACACAAAGTTATTTTATTTCCTATGCCGCTGTCACTCCAGTCCTTAACCCTTTCAATTATTATCTAAGGAGAAGCGAAATCAAAGAAGCTCTGAAAAGCCTCTGGTCTATTGCCAGGCTGCTAGATCCAATTAGTCTGTTACTAATTAGAAAGACTTGATTGCCTATACTGTTTACCTTTTTTGTCTTTCAATGCCCCACATAGACATTAATGGTGTCAGCATGATATCATTACACCCACACCAATCTTGGCCTCTTATGCTTCTCTGCTCATGTGGTCTGTACCTTAAGGACATATGCACTATGTTGATATCTAGATAGAGAATTCTATTCTTCTCTAATGTAACATGGAGTTTCCAAGAGTAAAGGCACATTCATAACTGAGTTAAATGGAGCAAGCGGTAATGGTGTCAGAGTTGAGCCAGCCTGTTTTGTGTCCTGCAAGGAGGAGGTCAGAAGGTTCTGTTGTGCTTTTGCTTTCCCATTGTTCCTTCTCAATTAATCCAGACATTTAAAATGAGTTTTTAGGGGTAACCATGGTCTTGTGGTCAGTTTTTCCAGAGAGCAAGCTCTGAGGGTATGGTTATCAATGACCAAATTCATGGAGAACTTTACAAGCCCAAGCCAGAGGTAATCTCAGTGTGAGTCGGGGAGGTGGGCAGGAAGTCCTAGTTCTAGTGATGAACCATTGGCAGCTGACAGCTGCTGGGAAAGGGAGAGCCCATTTTCTTTAGGGATATATTATGAGGTAGGTTGACCATACCACAAGGAATGTACAACACCCAGGAGGATTTTGGGAACCCAAACTAGACTTCATGGACCTTAAGAAAATAACAAAATACATGAAGTGATTGGGATAGGAAGGTGGTGGGGTAGGTCTGAGATGAAATGGGGAGGGGGTTCTAAATATAATCAAAATACAATGTATGAAATTCTCAAAGATTCAATAGAATATTTTTTAAAAATAAAAGTATTTTACAAAATCAATTCACATAGATTTTAATTCATTCATTATATTCAGTTATTCTATTAATATTTATTACATATTTGCTTTTCTTATAGGAATACAATAATAATCAAAGTAAAAGCTTATAATTCTCATCAGTAGGAACAAATAACAGTAAATAAACTTATTCAAACATAACACATGCACATGCATATTACAGTGGTCTCTCCAAAAATATACTCACATCCGCAGCCAGGAATTCATATTGTGAACCACTTTTGGAAAAGGGTCATTGAAACTTAATAGTTAGGGATCCACTCTGCTGCGATCGCTGTGAATTACCTGGTGGGCCTTCAGTACAGTGTAAAGTTCTTTATATGGGAGAAATAAACAGAGAAGGAAAGCCTTGTGCTAGAGATGAGAGGGTGGCAACCCTACACCAAGGATGGCCTTGAGCCTGCAGAAGTTGGAAGATACATATAAGGATACTCTCCAAGAGCTTTCAGAGAAAATATACCCTGTATTTCAGCATTCTGGATTCCAAAGCTGCAAAATATATTCTGCTTTAAGCAAAACAGCTAGCATGTCTATGGCAGCTGTTTATGGAAGCGGGGTCACCTGTGACAGGAGGGCAGCCCCAGGAGGTAGCCTGTTGTTTAGAGAATGTCTTGAGAACCAGTATCGTCTTCCTCTTAAATAGTCATCTACATTTGGAATTAAGATTTAAATAATAGTCAGGAGACAGTCCCTGCTTGTCTTATGTAATCACTGAGCTGACTGAATCCTAGCAACCAAGAATAGCAATTAAGGGATGATTACTCTTTTTTTCTTAAATAAGTTCCTTGTGTTAACAATCCTCACCTTATACATTGGGTTGTCACAGGCCTCATTCCTCCAACCCAGGAATGATCACAGGACTAGAAGACAAGACTTGTTTCACTTTATACCATTGTCCTAGGTTTCTGGGTTGGCATTTCTAAACAGGGAAATCCACTAAGTGCAGTTTTCCACCTCTCTCTTCTGCATTGGGCCATACTGTGGTGGGCACTCAATTCTGGGTCAGCTTTTGGCTCCTGAAGATGAGCTGAACATTCTGGACTGGGAGATATCTATCAATCTAACTTGCATTAAATTTTAGTGGGCTTTTGTTTATTTCAGTATCATTAATCAGAGTGTATAGTTAAGGCAAACTGCTTGAGTATAAATTTGGATCTAGAAATGTCTGCATGTCTTGGAAATAGGCCGTCCACAGTTAAAGTCTCTATTTCTCCTCACATGACATTTGACTACCACCCCTGAATGAACTGAAATAAGGTTTTAAGAGGATAATAGGTAATTTGCAGCTATCCTCTAGATTGTATCCTGTGAACAAATAACTCCCTATAGCAGGAGTAACAACTTTCTGTTGAATGTAGCAGGAATTTCAGAATTCACTACAAGGAGTCAATTTTGGCCATAATTAGAATCTAGCTTTTTCCTCCTGGTCAGGTTCAAGTCTCCTGGAGTCTCTGACAGTTCCAACTGGGGGCCAGAGGCCATCTTCCTTCTCTCTGTCCCTAGAAGCAGCCTAAATTCATCTTCTTTCTGGTTGATCTACTGAATGTAGCTAATGTATTCCAGTGGTGTGAAGTCTTCTTTTCAGGTCTATTTTCCTGTCTATATTGTACCTCTCAAACTCGGCAAATGCCTGACTCAGAGAATAGCATTGGAGGCATTTTAACCAGATGGTGTCCAACCACACAGTGAAGACTGTCAACATCCTTGCCTGAGAAAGCAGCATTCTTACTGCCCACCATCCTATCTCACTATACCCACTTTCCTCCTAGCATCTTACTGCTACAGCTATTTCTGGAACAAGATCAAGTATTGATTAGGAGTCTTTCCATGGAAAGCCCAGTTCAAATGGGCAGAAAGAATGATAATGTATTGTTCCCATAACTAAATAGTTCAGATGAAACAGGTGCACTGGCTTTTATATTGAGACGAAAGTACCAGGAGAGAAGCTGGGGTTCTATCTGGATTCACCTTATGCATCACACAAGGGAAGTCATTAGAGGCCTTGCTTTAGAAAGAGGCAATTCCATGAACTTCCTGCTCTCAGAGTTGAGCCTTCTCCCTCCACATTGTCTGTCAAAGCCCAGCCTCTTCATCAACATTCTCCTAGCTAAGCTCCAGGCTCACCAACTCGCCTTGCAATTTCCCTTCTGGGGGCCTTGCAACCTCAAGTATGCCCAAAGCTTCAGCCAGATAAACATTTTTATTCACTTCCCATTTGTCAATGAGAATGAACATGAGTTCTCCAGTGAAATTCTCTTTTACCAGCCTGCTTGTTCCTATTACACTGCCTACTAAGTGAGGATGACTTTGAGGCAGGGCTGGAGAGATGGCTCAGCAGTTAAGAGCACTGGTTGCTCTTGCGGAGGACCCAGGTTTGGTTCCCAGCACCCACATGGTGGCTAACAGCCATCCGTAACTACAGTTCCAGTGGATTCAATGCGCCCTCTTTTGACCTCCTCTGCTTTTGCATAACAGGAGTGCACTTATGCACTTACGTACTTACGCGCTTACTTATGCACTCCTGTTCATTTTCATGAGTAAGAAGGCTTGTTGGAATAGCTTTCTCATTAGTGTGCCACAGGCGTGCTCTGGGATGCAGTGGCTACAGATATTGTGTAAAGAGATACTGGTCTCCTCTCTGCTCTGCCATGGACACAGCGGCCCCATCAGTCAGCTGTGGGCTGCTCTCTTTATCCCAATATGCATCTAACAAAGTATTTTTATTTAAGCCATTTTCTTCTTTTCAATATATATTTTATTGAATTTTTATGCATATCATATAACACATATTAATCAATTTGGACCCCTTCCCTATCTGTAGCCCACACAGAACCCCTAACCCCCACACTGGATTTCATGCATTCTGTCATATATGTTAAGGCTTATTGAGTCATGTTTGTATACCTGGATGTCCCTTGATGTGAGTCCATCCACTGGCTACTGGTCAGTCTATAGAACATCACTCCCTTAAAGAAGATCAACTCTCCATCACCCAGCAATGTTCAGCTGCCAATAGTTCCTCTGGTAAGGTTGGGTCTTCCTGCCCATTTCCCCAGTTCTATGCTGGGGTTTTGTCTGACTGAGTTTGCATGGGTCTTGTTCATGGTATCATCATTGCTGTAGTTCCTAGAGGCCTGGAAGACTCTGTTTCCTTATAATCATGTGCTAACTCTAACTCTTACACTATTGCTGTCCCCTCTTCCACAATGGTCCCTGAGCCATGGGTGAGTGAGGTTTAGTAGAAGAGTCCCATCCTACTCTACAGTCTCCTATTCTCTACATTTTGGCCAGTTGCAGCCTTCTGTGTGCATCACCCTCAGTTACATGAGGAAGGTTTGCTGGCGAGAGCTAAGAGATGCATTAGTATTCTCTCTACTCCTTAGTTCTACTATGCTCCATGAGCCTTAGGTGTAGAGGTTGCATTGTAGATGTGTTGCTTAGGGCTGGGTATGTCACAGACACTTATTCTGTGTTTGAACAGCTGTGAAACTCTATAACAGTCTCCATCTATTGCAAATAAAAGCTTCTTTGATGAGTGGTGAGAGCTATACTTGTCTATAAATAGAAGGACCCATATTTAGCATATCAAGGCACAATAGTTGTTAATGGAAAAATATGGACAATGCATTTTGCTATTTTACTCTTGTTCATTGTCAGACTCAAGAGTGGACACAAACTCCTGTTCCTTCAGATGTCTCCTGGAACGGTGATCCCAGCTGGTTTTCTCCCATTCTTTTATTGAAACAGTTTCTTCAGGGTGAATTGGAGAAGTTGAAGCTAAAACTTGCCCTTATCTTATCACAGAATTTTGCCCTTGATGTCTAGGCCCAGAATTTCACATATATTATTATAGAAAGACTTCTCAGCCGGGCGTGGTGGCGCACGCCTTTAATCCTAGCACTTGGGAGGCAGAGACAGGCGGATCTTTGTGAGTTCAAGGCCAGCCTGGTCTACAATGTGAGTTCCAGGACAGCTGGGGCTACGTCTCGAAAAGACCAAAAAAAAAAAAAAAAAAAAAAAAAAAAAAAAAAAAAAGAAAGACTTCTCAATTCTTCTCATAGTTTTCAATGAAAAAACCATACTGCTTCCAGAACTTTGATGTGTTAACCACACATACCCACATCCATTCACTAGCTTGGGTAGAGCGCAAGATAAGAGTCCTGAGGGATTTAGGTCAGGTACTCAGGTCACAAGAGGCGCTTGTTTACATTTATAACTTTCTGGTTGCAAAGTTAGGTAAAAGTCATTAGTCCAGATTATGTCTATACTGATCATTATTATGCTATAATAAATATAAGATTCAAATAACCTAGCATTTATATCATAATGTACTATGTACAAGAAGCTGGCTGTCATTTACTTGATATTAAAATTGAGAAGGCTCAAATGATGAACGAAACTCCTGATATGAACAACTTCATCCTTGTCTTGTTATGAAGCCTGACAGTGGAACTCAGGGCTGAAAACAGCTTAACGTAGATATTATAATTGCAAACTGCATACTTAACATTTGGGGATAATTCCCTCTGTGTAAGTAGTGATTTTCATGCATGTGTTTATGGATGCACATGGAGGCCAGAAGTAGATGTAAAGCGTCGTCCTCGGCCTCCACGTTGTTCTCTGAGATAGGGTCTCTGTCCTTCACTGCAGTTTACTGATTCAGCTAGACTGGCCGGTCAGTGAGACCTGGGGATCCACCTATTTCCACCTCCCCAGTGGTGGGATGGCACAGTGCGACCTCATACCTGCCTCTTTGTTTTCCACGGTGCTGGTATTCTGAGCTCAGATCCTCAGGCCTGCACAGCAAGCTCTTCCGCATCTTCAGCCTCTTTGGTTCACTTTAAGACAGATCTCCTGTACTCTAGGCTAGCCTCCAAACTTTTATATAGCTAAGAGTGACTTTGAACTTCCAATCCTTCTTTCTCTACTTCCTGAGTTATAAGTTACATTAAATTATAGGTATATACCACTTAGTTTATTTGGTTCTGTGACTAGAGCTCAAGGCTTTGTGCATGCTAGGCAGACATTATACCCAAGGAGCTACATCTCCAGCACACAATCTCCTATATGACTCATGTTTATATTGAATCAATGAGATGCCCATGTTGTACAACTTCCTAATAAAACTTCTAGAAATGTGGCTACTAAATTGTAAGAAATGCTTATCTACCTGGTGTAGGCAGAATGCAAAGGGCTTTGTTTCTTTTCCCTCTGGCAGTAATTCTTGTTTGCTGTTTTATATTTTTCTTTATAAAGATGTTGTATTGCTTATTTCTGAGATAACATATCTCCCATTCCCAAAGTAGAAATGGTATTCACAACAGCTTCCTTTGAAGACTACGCCGATGTCCCTCCACAGTCCACAGTCAGCCTCCAGGCTCCTGCTCATTCTCACAAGGCTCCTTGATCTCATCCTACCTGTTTTTCTCTCCCTAGCATCCACCCCTATGGCACTGTCTCCGGAACCCCCCACTAGGACTTCATGTTCTCAGGCTCTCTCTGCTTCCTGAGTTCCAGCTGGTTCAGACCTCCCTGACTTGGTTCAGGCTGTTTCTTGTGCTCACTATCTTTTTCTTTGCAGTTTAGTTAGGCACCACCTCCTTCAGGAATCCTTTCTAGTGTTCTTTCCTTCCCACCTGAGGGACAATCCTCTGTCCCAAGATTCTAAACTCAAAGGAGCAGAATTCTTGTTTTATCTTTCTGGTGTCTCTGGACCTTTGGCATGGAGTTGAGCCTCAGTTAACACTAAACTGAGTGAACCCAAGCTAAGGAGGATTGTGCTTCTGAGAAGCAAGAGGACAATAAAGTTTCTTGGACCTATACATGGGGATTTATTTTTCCAGCACTGTCCTAAATGTCTTGAAATGTTTCCTTAAGAGACTTATCACAAAGACTTATCCATGTAGCTAACAAAGAGACCCAGCTGTGAGCAGCCTGCTTTAGAGGTGCCACAATCCTAGTGTTGTCTGGATAGATGTAGTTGCTTTTTTTAAATTTTATTTTTACTGATGTTTTGCATATTTCATACATCATTTCTCAGTTCAATTTAGACACATTCCCTTTTCCATGCCCTCCACCCCACCCCTGTTCCTGCATTCTGTCATACATGTCTTACATCTTTCTCTCAGTCTTTTTTATCACATTTTCCCCCTTTAATTTTATATTACTTCAAGATATGCATACATATCCTCCACCCATATACCAATATTAGAAAATCTGAACATAAGTGGTAGGTTAATTCTCAAGCCCATTAAGGGATTCACCTTTTCACCATACTGCCGCTTTCATATAAAAAAGAAATATAACATAGCCGATGCTCAGTTTGCTTTGCAACTAGGGATTTGGTGCTGGCATCCACAAATGAGCGACAGCATACATCGTTTGTTTTTCTGGACTGTGTTACTTCACTTAGCATAATGGCTTCAAGTTCCTCCATTTACCTGCAAAGTTCATGGTGCCATCTTTTTTACTTCTCCATAGAACTCCATTGTTCACATGCACTCCATTTTCTGTATTCATTCATTAGTTGAGGGACATTTGGGTTGTTTCCAGCTTCTTGCTATTTTGAAAAGAGCTGCAATAAATGTAGATTGTGCATGTGTCTTTGCAATAGGATGAGAATTGTGGGTATATACCCCAGAATGACTGGGTCAGGTGGTAGGCTCATTTTCAGTCTTTTAAGAGTTCTCCACACTGCTTTCCATAGGGGTTGCAGGAGTTTGCATTCCCACCAGCAGTGGGTGAGTGTTCCCCTTTCTCCACAGCCTCTCCAACATTTAGTGTCATTTGTTTTCCTAATCTTGGTCATTCTTACCAAGGTGAAATCCTAAAGTAGCTGGATACAAAATTAACCTAGAAAAATCAAAAACCTTTCTTCACACCAACAACAAACAAATGGAGAAGGAATACAAGGAGACCACCTATTCACAATAGCCTCAAAAAATACCTTGGAACAAACCTAACTAAAGACACCAAAGATATCTACAATGAAAATTTTAAATCCCTGAAAAAGGATATTGAATAAGGTACCAGAAGATGGAAAGACCTCTCATGCTCATGGATTGAAAAAATCAATATAGTAAAAATGTCCATCCTACCCAAACTAATATACAGATTCAGTGCAATCACAATCAAATGCCCCATGAGTTTCTTCTCAGACTTAGAAAAAAAATAATCCTTAAATTCATATGGAAAAACAAAAGACCTGGAATAGCCAAAGCAATCCTAAGTGAAAGAGCAACACAGGGGGGATAACCATACATGACTTCAAACTATAGTACAGGGACATTGTAAGAAAAACAGCCTGATACTGGCACAAAAACAGACAAGTAGCTCAATGGAACAAAACTGAAGATCCAAACCTGAGCACATGCAATTTCAGCCACCTCATATTTGACAAGGGGGCCAAAAAGACCCAATGGAGGAAAGACAGCATCTTCAGCAAGTGGTTCTGATAAAACTGGATTGCCACTTGTAGAAAGATGAAGCTGAACCCCTACCTTTCACCACGCACAAAAATCAACTCCTGATGGATCAAAGACCTCAATGTGAACGAGAAACTCTGAAAATGATGGAAGAAAATGTTGGCAGTAAACTACAAGGCATAGGCATAGGAAAAGACTTTCTAAGTCAGACAGCCACCACGTTGGAAACAAGGTCAACAATAGACAAATGGGACCTCATTAAACTCAAAACCTTCTGTACAGCAAAAGAAACAATCAAAGAAGTGAAGAAAAAACCCATAAAGTGGGAGGAAATCTTCACCAGTGATACATCAGATAGAGCATTAACATCCAGAATAAATAAATTACTCAAAAACCAAAGGATCAAGAAAAAAAAAGACACTCTCAAAAGTTGGGGTAAAGAGCTGAATAGAGAATTCACAAATGAAGAAGTGAAGATGGCTGAGAAACATCTCAGAAAGTGTTCAAGGTCGCTAATAATTAAGGAGATGCAAATTAAAACCAGTTGCTTATTAAAATTTTTTTCTATTTAGTTTTTGTGCATTTCATACAATAGCCTTCAATCAAATCTAGACCTCCTCCCCATCCTTGCCCCCACATATGGCACCTCCACTTCATGCATTCTGTCATAGATGTTAAGCCCTATCTGGTCAAACATCTGCACCCAGATGTCCCTCGGTGTTGGAGTCTAGTCAGCTTATCTAGAGAGCTTAAGGAAGAGCTGCTCTCCCTCACCCAGCAGCAATCAGTTGCTAACAGTTTTGCCCCCCCCCATTTCCCTTGCTCTTATTGCGTCTAGTTCACGATGCCACCCTTGCTACAAGTCCCCATGGGCAAGCTTCCAGTGACCTTGAAGCCTGTTTCCCCATGTTCAAGGAAAAATCCTGGCTCTTACAACCTTTCTACCCCTCTTTCTCAATAATTCCCGAGCCGTGGGTGAGGGAAGTTTTCAACAGTGAGTGTGCAGTGCAGTGCCTAAGAAGAAAGTGGAGAACCACCTGGAATTAGTCGGGGGGGGGGGGGCGGCGGCGGCAGCAGCTTTGTAAGTCTCTCGATGTGTAAAATGAACCGCTGTTTTTGATTCCATCATCGCTCAAGATATTAGCACTCACTCCAGTCACTCCTCTTCCTCGCCTCCACTTCGGTCACCCTTCCTTAGGTTGTGCCTTCGTTGTTTCCACCACCCAACTTCAGGCCATCATTGACTGCCATGTGGATGTGCGTGCTGTCACACTCCTTAACCTGCAGCCCTGTTTGTTGTTTCTCGCCCTCACTATGTAACCTCACAACCTGCAGACACAGCTGCTAAGATAAAGGCGCTGATCATGAGACAGTGTGAGAGCGTTCAGTTTCGTGGAATCGTCTGCTGGATGAGATCCACTTTAGACTGACGTTCAACATTCTCCACTGCCAATTTCCATGGTGCTTCTCATGTGACATACACAGAATCAGAACCCCAAACTTATTTTGTGGGACAGCAATCCTGGACTCAGATGTATCTTGAGTGTATGCAGGCTTCCAATCTGCTTAGCATACTAGAGCAAAATATGCGGGGCACGCCCTGTTTTTTGCTGGCTCATTCTCAGAAGTCACCAGTCCGCTTGCTTGTCAACAAGCCTCTTTTCTGAATGAGCTCCATGGTTTGGGATGATGTGTAAAGGTATGGAGGTCTAGGATTGGCCACTGGGAGGTGATTTCACGTGATGTAGAGACTGCCTGTACCAAACTTACAAATTGCTTGTTGCATAGAACAAAAGGATTTTCGCCCTCTGCAGCGGTCCCCGGGATGTTAATAGAGTAATCCCATTTGTACCCTCTTCAGCCTATTCATCCACGGGTCCGCAGCCCCACATTATTTAAATACTTCAATCCTTGTGAAGAGCTAAGTGAGTATCTTCACCTTCAAATTACATTGGGAGCCTCTGGATATTCTAATTAGTATCTATAATTTAGTTGTCATTGTCTATAATTATTATAATTATCTATAATCTATATTATGATTTTTAAAAACTTTCATGTCACCCCATTCATGTCTACTATTTTATTTACAAGGGTACTTTTGAAAGTTGTATTATTTTTGTATAGTCTAACAAACTATAATTTTTTGTACAGAGCAGGTAACCCATACATATTTGTTAAGTAAGGTATTTGAAGTTCACTTCACAAATTCTCCCAAGTAACTTTTTTTTTTTTTTAATTCAGCAATAGGGTCAGTTTTTATTCTAGGGCAGATGGGAGGTGGCCTCCCAAATAATATTTCATAAGGAATCAGACCCTGGAGATAAGGGGAGTTTCTCACCCTAAGGAGGACAAAAGGAAGGAATGCTGCCCAGTGCCCGCCAGTTTCACGGGTTAATTTTTTATTTGTTTATTATTTTTAAGGGATTCACAATATAAGAGCACAGTTGTTTTCAGATCACACTGACATTGCTCAGTTTGCCATACAGTTAGGTAATTGGTGCTAGCATCCACAGATGAGGGATACCATTTGTCTTTTGTTTTTCTGGGACTGTTACTTCACTCAGCAGGATATCTTCTAGCTCCAGCCATTTACCTGCAAAGCTCATGATGTCATCTTTCTTTACCGCTGCATAGAACTCCATTGTGTAGATGTACCACATTTTCTCTACCCACTCATCACTTGTGTTGGTTTCAGCTCCTTGCTATTGTGAAGAGAGCTGCAATAAACATGGATACATGTGCATGTATCCCTGAGGTAAGATGAGTCTTGTGGGTACATGCCCAGGAGTGGTATGGCTGGGTCAGGTGGAAAGTTCATTCCAAGTCTTCCAAGGGTTCTCCACACTACTTTCCATAGTAGCTGTAGGAGTTTACATTCCCACCAGCAGTGGATGAGTGTTCCTCTTTCCCCACAACCTCTCCAGCACTTGATATCATTTGTTTTCTTGATCCTAGCCAGTCTTATTGGAGTAAGATGATATCTTAAAGTGGTTTTAAAACCAAATAACTTTTTAAAGGATATTTGTTACTGTGTATTAGCAAATAACTGTGCAAGTTAAAAACTAAAACAACTCTATGATTCTCTGTATTATTAAAGTGCAAATGATTATACAAAAAATTGATTATGATCTATTAAATTTTGTTGAGTCTGGACACTTGAATTGATGAATGATTCTTTCTTCTGTAAAAGTATCTATATATATATATATATATATATATATATATGCCAGCACAATTCCAGAATGGTAATTTCAGCAATGTGAACCCGTTGCTAGGTCAACATAAAATTTCAGTTTCATAGGACAAATAATTTCTAAGGACCTATGGCATAACATAACTTCTGTAATTACTATGGTATTATGTGCTTTATGCTAAAAAGATATGTTAAATATTTCGACCAAACAAAAAGCAAAGTAGCAATGAAACTAAAACTGACTATAGGATGCAAAGACTTGTGCGGAGGAAATGGATGTTTTGCACCTTGATTGATTTGAGGGCATCATGGGTGTGTGCATAAATCTATAATTTGCATCTCCAATGACAATTATTATACATGGCAACTTATCTGTTCACAGTATTCATTTCCACTACTCATTTTAAAATGATATCAACTTTTGAAGTGGTGTTGGTTCCATCTAGTGGAGAACGTGAGTAATCTTACATAGGAATTGGATAGTTAATGCTGAGACAGACCTGGATCTTCATCTGGTACAACACTCTCTATTGAACATAAAAATGAATCAAGATAGGGCTGGAGAGATGGCCTAGCGTTTAAGAGCGCTGACCGCTCTTACAGAGGACCCGGGTTCAATCCCCAGCACCCACATGACGGCCAAGAACCGTCTGAAACTCCAATTCCAGGAGAACTCCAGTTCCAGGGGAATCTGACACCCTCTTCCGACCTCTGCGGCATTGCACGACAGGGGTGCACAGACTTGCATGCAGACAGTACATTCATACACATACAGAAATAAATAAAAAAATTTTAAAAATGAATCGAGATAAGAAACTTAGAACTTCTCATAGTCTACAGAATTCCAAACACCTGCTATGTGATACATACTTTTTAATGGAATGCACAATATTGTAAGGCATGGTTTCTAACCTCAATTATTCTAATCATCAATATGAGGATATGGATATCAATTAAAGTATGTCAATAAAACATATAACTTATTCAATGAATAAAACTGCTTAATAAACTGTACAGACACCTGCTGTAATAATTTATAAGAATAAGAAAAGCTGAGGCTGGAGTGATGACTTAGCAGTTAAGAGCACTAGCTGTTCTTGCAGAGCACTCTGGTTCAGTTCCCAGCACCCACATGGCAGCTAGCAACTGTCCTAACTCCAGTTCCAGAGGATCTGACACCTAGTCTATAGGTGTTTTATGACACAGGTGCACTTACATACATGCAGGCAATACATTCATACCCATAAAATAAAAATAAAATAATATTTTAAAAGAGTAAGAAAAGAATTATGAATAAATAAAAACAAAGTTTGGGGAAGAGGTAGAATTTGCATTGGAGTTTGAAAGCTGTGTAGGATTTGATAGCTAGATAAGTGGGGCAGGAACACTGAACGAGAAAGACAGGAGAGGAGAAAAAGCATTAGGGAAAAACAAGCACAGGATGAGAGGACAAATCCATTAAATCACAAGTGAAATGGTATCAATAAATGATTAAAGGAGTCCCTTAAATCCACAAACGTAAAGCATTATATTCAGCTAGTACAATGAGTCAAATCAGAGCTAGTCATTTAAGTCTCTAAGTAATAATGGCTACATTCGAAAAATCATAAATATGTATCAATGGTAATAACAAAGAAATAGCACACTGTTTTATGAATGGGTATTCCTGTCTTGGAAAAATATCTCAACTGATGGCTTATACATTGCTTTAAAATGTTTTGTATTCAAAATTATTTAAAGGAAAGTGATAACAGTGCGCTTTGAGAAATTATGTAGCAGATACTCAAAGTTCACATTATATGTGATTTTAAGAGTACAAATAATAGATAAAAATGGCAATATAAAATGAAGACGGAGGCTAACTAGGTTGTTCACTTTCTTTTTGAATTATTGGAACTGCATTTTAGCCTTGGTTACTCTAAATTCTATAATTTTCACATATTTTGGAACATGCTCATTTCAGAAACATTCAGCACTAAAAAGCTGAATACATGAAGGAACTCTTCATGTCTAATTCACTTTAGGTGTTCACTTATTGGCATGTTTAATACCCAAAGTGAACCATAGACACACACCCCATGCTTCTGCATGCCTTGAAACTGGGCATACGTTTCTGGAACACATAACCACGGAAAGCAAGCGACACAATCTAATTGTGTTTTCTTTGACAGTCAGTAGTTTGAATACATTTACCATCAATCCATCTTTGCCTCACTGATTTGAGATGCCAACTTTATCATAAAATCTCCAGTACATATTTATCTATTTAAAGTCTTTTTATTTGAGCTCATTTATGAATGTGTCTTTCTAACCATGCATCAGTAACTTAGTGTTTAAATCATCATCATTTTATGATGTTTGAAAGTAAAACTGGGCTAGGATTTCTTGTGGCTCTTCTCTTGGAGAATTTCCCTGGCTTTTAAATTCTTTTTATATTTCATCCTATATAGGTTAAAAAACAGCAAATATTGTATGGGTTTGAACTCTGACTTTTTTAACTGCTTGGGAAAATTGGCATATTTAGAATGTGCAGTTTTCTATTCAAGAACTGACAAGGTTTAGTGCTTGGCTAGAATTTGCATTCTCTCTAACTAGCATTTAAATACTTGACATAATATTTCTATGTTTTATTAAGGTTGAAATTTTATGATACTTTGGAACTTTAATTTTCTAATTCAATTGGTGGTGTATGATGTATGCTCGGTTTGCATTTGCCAAATGTGCCGTTATCCATGCTTCTCTTTCTAAACATGTTAAAGCTCTTTGCTTTACATTTTTCTTGTAAACAGAGTAAAGCTGAGCTTTTATTTATTTTTATAATATATTTTATTATTTTTTATGTGTATGAATGTACTGTATGCATGTAGGTTTGTGCACCCATGTCGTGCAATGCCGTGGAGGTCAGAAGAGGGTGTCAGATTCCCCTGGAACTGGAGTTCTCCTGGAATTGGAGTTAGGGACAGTTCTCAGCCACCATGTGGGTGCTGGGAATCGAACCCGGGTCCCCTGCAAGAGCAGTCAGCACTCTTAACCACTAGGCCATCTCTCCAGCCCCAAAGCTGAGCTTTTAAAAATAATACAATCTATAACTTCTTTTATCAAGCAGTGTATTTATTGACATTTGCCATTATGAGTGAAATGTTTATTCTGAGTTCTATTATGTTGATCATAGTGGATTTATAGTTTCTTAGAAAAACTATCTGGTATGTTTATTCATGTGGGAAATGGAAATCAAAATTACTTTGAGCTTCCATTTCACCCCAGGCAGAATGACTACTATAAGAAAAACAATAAAATAGCAAATGTTATTGAGGATGCAGGAGCAGGGAGGAACCTTTGTACACTGCCATTGGGGATGTTACATAGTCCAGCCACTGCAGAAATTACTCTAGAAACTCAACTCATAAAGAAAAAAAGAGCAAATAGAATTGCTATGTAGAAGCATGTATACAATTCCTGGGTATATTTAACAGTGTCCACAAATATCAAATGATACCTATATACCCAGGTTTATCATGGCAGTATTCACAATAGCCAAGTTCTGGAGTCAGCTTAAGTGCACATCAACAGATGAGTGAATAAAGAATATACAAAACAGACCATTATTCATAAAGAAGAATGATATCATGTGACGCTCAGAAAAATCAATCTGGAGACCATCAGGCTAAGAAGGATTAGCCAAGCACAGAAAGACAAATATCACACTCTAATTTTTGGAAACGAATACCAAATAACTAGATGGTAGAAGAAGCATTATTAGAGAAGGAGAGGAAGGTCAAATGGAGTACGGAGAGGCAGGAGAGAAGTGGCTGTGCTCAAGGCACAATATATGCATGTGTTGAAATGTCGTAGTGAAACTCATTGATCTGTACTGCTAACCTTTATTAATAATCATGATAAAAAGAAAAAGTATAAGAGTGGGAATCATAAACTATTTTTATTCAAAGATGACAGATTATCTCTATAGAATCTGCACAGAAACTTATACTACTTAGGGATAACACCTAATTAAATATGTACAAGACTTGTATACTGAAAAACTAAATCTATTACAAGAGAAACAGAATTTTTAAGAATTGGTTTATGCATAGGTATACCCAAGGGAAAATGATGCTGTGGGCTTTACTTTGTGTTCCTTCTAATAATTAGGGAAAATATGGCTTTATCCTGGAAGTTACATTTTAGATCTACATCTTTCATTTTCCTCTTGATAACTTGAATTTTTTCACTTCTCATTGGAGTGAAATCATTTTGATTTGTTTCTGTGGTGCTGGGGATGAACCCAGGGTGTCAAGCATGCTAGGCAAGCACTATCCACTATGAAATATCCCCAGCCAAGATATATATATATATATATATATATATATATATATATATATATATATGATAACATTTTTCATCTTTCATTTTATTGCACTGAGTTAATTATCTACTGTTGGTAGGTAATTACTTGCTATGAATGATCATGAAATCTATACTTAGTTTCCTGTCTGCCTTCTCTCTGTCTCACCTGATTCCATATCACTGTATTACCATCGCTGATATTTAGTCTTATCAAGTACATGTGTTCAGATGTTTCTCTTGATTTTTAAGATCTAAGTGAAATACTTTTTCTCTAGATGTTAAGGATAAACAAGCCAGAACTAGAGAGATGACTCGGTGGTTAAGAGGACTGGCTGCTCTTGCAGAGGTCTAGGGTTCAGTTCCCAGCACCCACATGACAGTTACCAACCATTGTAACTCCAATTCCAGGGGATACTTCATCATAGTCACCAGCAGATTCAATAGTTTTTTATGGGACTGAATTTCTTTGAATTGAGTGGTATTCCACACCATTAGGCCTTTGCATTTGAACCTCTGTTTGGCTGCATATAAAGCTTGACTGATGCTTTCCTACCTAGAGGAAATCGTGGCTGCTTCTTCACAGAACTCTGCATTGGATACTTCTTTGGAAATATCTATATGCATTCTGCTTCTATACAAGTAGTTTTTTTTTTTTTTTTAAGATAGTGCCAATATGTAACTCAAGCTCACTTTGAACTTGGGATCCTCCTGCCCCTACCCCTCCAAAATGCTAAGTAGATTTCTTCTGAGACCTAGTTAACCACATGTTTTCTTTTCATCTTTTTATTATAGTGATATTACTAAGATGTATCATTATATTACCATGTGTCAATTTCCCAGGGACATATTTTACCTTTTCAATCACTGAATTCATATATAGAAATGCAGGCAAAACACTCATGGACATAATTTTAGAAAAACAATAACCAAACAAAACAAAGAGAGAAGATAAAATTGCTTACCTGTACTTGAGACTGCTCCAGAAAGTATTAAAGCTATAATTATTCATGATGACACTATGAAAGAGAGAGAAAAGTAGCTCAATTTGTGCAAATATGATGACAATAACAAAGAAAAGCAAAACAGAAACTAGTGATAATACACATATATAATGGATTACACCACTGTGAGGCTGAAACTCAAGAAATCCATGATCATGTTATCCTGGATCAAGAAAATGTTAAAACTCTAGGTAGTAGTGGATTGCTCACACATTTCACAAAGAAAATATATCCTGGAAAATGTTCAATTTGCAGTCAAGACAGGTTGCACAGATAAGAAAGAAGTGGAAGAATTTAGAAAGGACTTGCTGAGTGGTACAAAGAGAAAGGGTCATGTGGGAGAGCGGTGGTGACACTCACTTGCCTTATAAAGATATCAGCCAAGGAACGTGCAGGGTGCAAACAGCTCTCTGGATGATGAAGTGCTATGGCTCAGAGTCTGCAGGAAGCTAATCATGCATTTCCCCTATGAGAAGCAGCTCAGTTTTCATTTATTCAGTGTTTTATAGACTAAAACTGCCATAAATGATGGATGTCAACACAGTTGGCACTGTTCCTTTGAGCTGTCTTTGAAGCAGATAATATTTTTCTAAATGGCTGTACTTCATTCAATAGATTAGTAAAATAGAAGACATAGGACTTTTCCTCATGATCCAGGGATTTATGTGTATTTGGTTTTACTGTCTCATGGCCACCAGGAGAATATATCTTTATTTGTATATAAATGCATATTATATAAGTACTATATAAAATGCAATTATAATGCAATTTTTCTCCCCCTCGCCCTACTCCACAAAGAACATCCTCTTTATGCACATAAGACTTGTCTTCGTGATCCACGTTCAGTCCATCTTTTCTACTTCTCTCATTCAAGCCGGTCCATCGTTGATCTTGCAAAATTCCAACTGTGTTCAATGATGGCTTCGGCTTATTGCTTAGAGAGATGGAAGGAACAAACCAAAACAGAGGCCAGTGCTGAAGAAACAGAGCTAATTGCTCATATGAACTGACAGCAATGGTGACAGCATGCACAAGACCCAGGCCAACTCAATCAGCCAAAAACCTAGCACAGAACCGGGGAAAAGGGCGGCAGGCCCTAGCCTAAGCCAAGGAACTGGCAGCCTGTTACTGCTGGGTAAGGGGGAGGTTATCTTCTTTCTTTATTTTTTTATTAAGCTGTTTTACATTTCATACAAAATTTCTTAATCAAATTTAGACCCCTTTCCCCATCCCTGCACCCCTCCCGCCTGAACTCATACATTCTGCCATACATGTTAAGTCCTATCTTGCATCTTTTTTCAGTCTTTTTTAACTTTTCCATGCAGGAGTTTATCTTCTTTAAGGGAGTGATGGTAGATTGGCTGACCAGGCTCCAATGGATGAAATCAAGCTGAGGGACATCTCAGTATACAAACGACTCAATAAGCCTTAACATATGTGACAGAATGCATGAAATCTGGTGGTAGATTGCAGAGAGGGGAGAGGGTCTATCTAGATAATTAAAATGTATCATGGGGCTGGAGAGATGGCCTATCCATTAGGACCCGGGTTCGATCCCCAGCACCCACATGGCTGTTGAGAACTGTCTTTAACTCCAGTTCTAGGGGAATCCAACACATTCTTCTGACCGCGGCATTGCACGACACGGGTGCACAAACCTACACACAGACAGTACATTCATACACATAAATAAATAAAACTAAATTAAAAATTTTTTTAATTAAGATGTATAGTATGAAATATACAGCAAAGTCCTACTTCTGGAATGCTAAGCTGGCTATTATTAACAGGAGCAGAGGGAAAAATCTAGAGAGGAAAAAAGAGAGTTCCTGGAAGCCACAGAGTACTCCTCAGATTGTTGGCTGAGTACTGACCAACACATGTCTAAGAAATTAGCGGGGCTATGAGAAAAAAAAAGAGAAGGGCTCACTTATACAGGGCCAGGAATAGTACCTATGCCCATCAGCTAACCTGAAAATACTTCTTAACCTATATATCACTAAACTGCATCCTAGAAAAGTGAGAAAGAATGAGAAAATGAGTAATTCGAATCAATTATGGGAATAAAAATACCCCGGATTTCCTGTTCTGGACTTAACAAAGATTTCTACCAGGCTTAAAAAAAAAGAACAGACTAGGCAGCTGGTGACCTGCGAGTGGGGTTTGGTGCCTCTGTGGCTTTGTGCAGGCAGGCTCCTGAGGCACAGGAACCCGGAAGTTGCTCCAGGCAGGTAGATTTTAGGGTAGACTGTCTCCCGCGCTGCTGGAAAAGGGTCTCAACTCTGAACCCTTTTGTAGGGAGTGGCTGTCTGGGCAGGAGCCACCCTTCACCTTTGCAGCTGGTGACCAACCAGCGGGTCTGGTTTGGAGCCTCTGTGGCTTTGTGCAGGCTGGCTCCTGAGGCACAGGAGAAGTTGCTCCAGGCAGGAACTGGGCGAGCGGGATAAGTCAGGCATATATCCTCCCCGCAAACTGGAGAGAGTATCCAAGTGGACATTTTTTGGAGAACCTTTGGAACAGGAAGAGAAGAGTGACTTAGGCTTCCAATATCAAATATATAAACAAAATTGAAAGCCTGAAACTTAGACAAGTCAATACTACATAAACAAAGAGGAGGAAAGAAAAAAAAAAAGCATTGGAAGGAGGCAAGCAAAATCATCCACTAACATAGTGAAAAGACATTTGTGATTTGAATCACAAAAGGGAAACCCACATGCCAGGGACATGACAAAGGGACAACATGGGAAAGGTGCAGGATAATCTCACACCAGGCTCTACCAAACCTGTAGGAGATAGCTACTATGGGATCCCCCTGATGGTGATCCAAGAACAGATCTTAGAGGAATAATTGCAGACCTATGCAGAGAAATTAAAGAAAATAAAGAAGAATTCAGAGAACTAAAGAGAGAGAATGAAAAACTCAAAAAGGACCTAGAGGGATACAATGACAAACTTTGGAAAGAACTAAAGGAACAGATTGACAAACTCCGGAAAGAACTAGAGGGAGAAAAAAATAAAGAATATAGAGAACTAAAGAGAGAGAATGAAAAACTCAAAAAGGACCTAGAGGGATACAATGACAAACTTCAGAAAGAACTAAAGGAACAGACCAACAAACTCCAGAAAGAACTAGAGGGAGAAAAAAACAAACTCCGAAAGGAAGTAGAAACACTGAAAAAGGAAGCCAACCAACGAAGTAAGGAGCACCAAGAAGAGATTGAGAAGCACCAAGAAGAGATTGAGGAGCTCAAAAAGGAAATGGAAGTACTAAAAAAAACACAGGATGAAATGAAAAAGGAATTAGAACACACATTCAATCAAGAAGAAAGGAAAGGAAAAAGCCTCAGAAGTAGAATGGAGGAAGCAGAACAAAGAATATCAGATCTGGAAGATAACACAGAGCAATTAAAAAGCTCAAATAAAGACTATGAAAAATTTAAAAATACACAAACGTGGAACAACCAGGAAATATGGGACACTATGAAAAGGTCAAACGTCCGTATCATAGGAATAGAGGAAGGAGAAGAATCTCAAGAGAATAGTATTGATCAGATCTTCAACAGAATAATAGATGAAAACTTCCCCAAACTAAAAATAGACAAACCCATACAAATACAAGAAGCACATAGGACCCCAAACAGACAAGATCAGAAAAGAAACACCCCACGCCATATTATAGTTAAAATGCTAGATGCCCAAAATAAAGACAAAATTCTGAGGGCTACAAAAGAAAAACAAGTCACATACAAAGGGAAACCCATCAGAATTACAACTGACTTCTCGCCTCAAACCATGAAAGCAAGAAGAACATGGAGCAAAGCATTCCCAGTGTTAAGGGACTACGGATGCCAACCCAGAATACTTTACCCAGCAAAAATGTCGACTATACTTGAAGGAGAGAGAAAAATCTTCCATGACATAAACAAGATGATGGAATACATGTCTGGAAAACCAACTCTTCATAAAATACTTGAAGCAATTCAAAGGGCAGAAGAGAGGAGCAACAATCCTCAAACACCTAGGAAAAGAAACTAATAAAAACATAACCATAGGAGCAAAATCAAAGGCTAGAAGTCCAAATGGATAATAAAGTGAAAGGAAGCAACATCCATCTTTCAATTGTAACCTTAAATATTAATGGGCTAAACTCCCCAATCAAAAGGCATAGACTGGGAGAATGGATTAGGAAACAAAACCCATCTATATGCTGTCTACAAGAAACCCATCTCAATTTCAAGGATAGGCACCAACTTAAGGTGAAGGGATGGAAGAAAGTATTCCAAGCAAATGGTACCAAAAAGAAAGCGGGTGTGGCTATTCTAATATCAGACAAAATAGACTTCAAAGCAAAAGAAATCAAAAGAGACAAAGAGGGCCATTACATCCTTATTAAAGGAACAATTGACGATGAAGATTTCACAATCATAAATATATATGCACCAAACATCAGTGCACCAAACTTTATAAAGACAATTCTTCAGGATCTCAAGGCACAGATTAACCCCAGCACACTAATACTAGGGGACTTCAATACCCCATTAAGTCCTCTAGACAGATCAACAGGACAAAGGATAAACAGAGAGACATCTGAACTAAATGACACAATACACCAAATGGACCTCACAGACATCTACCGAATATTTCACCCAAACACCAGAGAATACACTTTCTACTCAGCACCTCATGGAACATTCTCCAAAATAGACCATATACTGGGACACAGGGAAAAACTCAACAAATATAAAAAGGTTGAAATAATCTCATGCATTCTATCAGACCACAGTGCAATAAAACTCAATATCAACACCAGAATAAACCCTACAACCTACAGGAACACATGGAGACTAAACAACACTCTCCTGAATAATGAGTGGGTCAAGGAAGAAATAAAAAAAGAAATAAAAACATTCCTGGAACTGAATGACAATGATAAAACAACACAGCAAAATCTATGGGACACTCTTAAAGCAATCCTAAGAGGGAAGTTTATAGCTCTAAGTGCCCACATTAAAAAAACAGAAAGAGCACAAGTGAACGATCTAACACTGCAGCTAAAAATACTTGAGAGACAACAACAAATGAACCCTAAACGGAGCAGACAAGAAGAAATAACAAAAATCAGAGCAGAGATCAATGAAATAGAAACAAAGAAAACCATACAAAAAATCAATGAATCCAAAAGTTGGTTCTTTGAGAGAATAAACAAGATAGACAGACCTCTAGCCCAGTTAACCAAAAGAAAGAGGGAACAACTCCAAATCAATAGAATCTGTGATGAAAGGGGAAATATCACAACAGACAATGAAAAGATCCAGACAATCATACGGGACTACTTCAAAAACTTATATTCTACTAAGTTTGAAAACCTAGAAGAAATGGATGAATATCTGAAATCCTGGGAATCACCAAAGCTCAACCAAGAAGAGATCGACAGCCTAAACAGACCAATAGTACAGGAAGAAATCGAAGATGTAATAAGTAGCCTCCCAACCAAAAAATGCCCAGGCCCGGATGGATTCACGGCAGAATTCTATAAAATATTTCGTAAAGACTTACAACCATTACTACTTAAATTGTTTAGAAGGATACAAATGGAGGGACTTCTCCCAAATTCCTTCTATGAAGCCAGCATTACGCTACTACCAAAACCAGGGAAAGATACAACCAAAAAGGAGAACTATAGACCCATCTCCCTAATGAACACAGATGCCAAAATTCTAAACAGGATTCTGGCAAATCGCATACAGACTCACATCAAGAAAATCATCCACCATGACCAAGTTGGATTCATACCAGACATGCAGGGATGGTTCAACATACGAAAATCAATAAACATCATCAAACATATCAATGGACTGAAGGACAAAAACCACACCATCATCTCAATTGATGCGGAGAAAGCCTTTGACAAAATCCAGCACCCTTTCATGTTTAAAGTCCTGGAGGGAATTGGTCTGGAGGGATCATTCCTCAATGTAATCAAAGCCATATACAGAAAACCCACAGCCAATATCATCCTAAATGGGGAAATGACAGAAGCATTCCCCTTAAAGGTAGGAACTCGGCAAGGCTGCCCCCTGTCACCACTCCTCTTCAATATAGTGCTAGAAACCCTAGCTAGGGCAATAAGGCAAGAAAAGGAAATTAAAGGAGTTCTAATTGGAAAAGAGGAAGTCAAGCTATCCCTTTTTGCTGATGATATGATTGTCTACCTAAGGGATGCTAAGAACTCCACCAGAAAACTCCTAGAAACGATTAAGAGCTTTGGTAAAGTGGCAGGATACAAAATAAACCTAGAAAAATCAGTAGCCTTTCTGTACACCAACAACAAGCAATTGAAGAAGGACTACAAGGAGACCTTCCCACTCACAATAGCCTCAAAAACAATAAAATACCTAGGAACAAACCTAACCAAAGACACCAAGGATCTCTACAACAAAAATTTTAAACCCCTGAAAAAGGAAATTGAGGAAGACATCAGAAGATGGACAAACCTCCCATGCTCATGGATTGGGAAAATAAATATAGTAAAAATGTCCATCCTACCCAAACTAGTGTACAGATTTAATGCGATCCCAATCAAAATCCCCAAGAGTTTCTTCACAGGCTTGGAAAAAAAAATCCTCAATTTCATTTGGAAAAACAAAAGACCCCGAATAGCCAAAGCAACCCTGAGTGAAAAGAGCAATACAGGGGGGATCGCTATACCAGACATCAAACTATACTACAGGGCTATAGTCATAAAGACAGCCTGGTACTGGCACAAAAACAGACCAGTTGACCAATGGAATAAAACTGAAGATCCAAACCTGAGCTCATACAATTTCAGCCACCTCATATTTGACAAGGGGGCCAAGAAGACACAATGGAAGAAAGACAGCATCTTCAGCAAGTGGTGCTGGCAAAACTGGATCACCACTTGTAGAAGAATGAAATTAAACCCCTACCTCTCACCTTGTACAAAGGTCAACTCCAGATGGACCAAAGACCTCAACGTGAAACCCCAAACTCTGGAGGTGATAGAAGAGAAGCTTGGCAGCAGACTACAAGACATAGGTGTAGGAAAAGACTTCCTAAATCAGACAGCAGCTGCACAAGAAATAAGATCGACAATTGACAAATGGGACCTCATTAAACTCAAAAGCTTCTGTACATCAAAGGAAGCAATAAAGGAAGTGAGGAGAAGACCCACAGAGTGGGAGGAAACCTTCACAGCAGATACATCTGACAAAGCATTAATTTCCAGAGTATACAAGCTACTCAAAAAACAAAGAAGAAAGAAAACAAATGAATCATTCAAAAGATGGAGCAAAGATCTGAATAGAGACTTCACAGAGGAGGAGTTAGAGATGGCCGAGAAACATCTTAAGAAGTGTTCAACATCTCTGATAATTAAGGAAATGCAAATTAAAACCACTCTGAGATATCACCTTACTCCAATAAGACTGGCTAGGATCAGGAACATGAATGATACCAAGTGCTGGAGAGGTTGTGGGGAAAGGGGAACACTCATCCATTGCTGGTGGGAATGTAAACTTGTACAGCCACTATGGAAAGCAGTGTGGAGAACCCTTAGAAGACTCAAAATGAGCCTTCCATTTGACCCAGTCATACCACTCCTGGGTATATACCCACAAGACACAACTTACTGCAAAGATACATGCACAGCTATGTTTATTGCAGCTCTGTTCACAATAGCAAAAAGCTGGAACCAGCCCAGGTGCCCTTCAACTGACGAGTGGATAGAGAAAATGTGGTACATGTATACAATGGAATACTATGCAGCAGTAAAGAGGGACAACATCATGAAATTTGCAGGTAAATGGATGGAGCTGGAAGACATTATGTTAAGTGAAGTAACACAGTCCCAGAAAAACAAACGACAAATGGTGTCCCTCATATGTGGATGCTAGTACCAACAACCCAGATATAAATATTTCTCATGGAGAGGGAGGCATAGTAAAAGAACAACAGAAAGACTGCATCAGAAAATGGACTGAAATGGTGAATTGGAAAGGGGGGATGGGTGGGAGAGGGACACGGGTGTATATTCGATTAAGGCATATTTAATTGACGTGAGCTCAGCAAGTACCCAGTTTCGCCTAGACACTGTCTACAGGACACATGGTGTTTTAGGACTTAGTAAAAGTAAAAGTAAACATGTGTATATTAAACAACATTGGTTTACAGAATCTGATAAAAATGGTAATGCATCTGAATTAAATGGAGATATAATTCGCTGTTGCCCACATTTGCTTTACATAAAATCTGTAGAGCAAGAACTTTGGGATTGACACATACAAATGTTCTCTATAATTTCTCTGTTGTACAGTATCACCTTGTAGCATTCTCTTTAAGATGATTTAACGTAAAAATTAAGTTTGCTTCCCAAGTTAATCATATATAGTCACCCAAAACAACATGGGTGAATTTGATGAAATCTATGCCTTGACTCCACCCTATAGTCATGTATAATACAACTATCTTCTGGAGACTCATACGCTAAAAAAAAAGGGGGGGGGATACAGAAAGACATGAAACCTTTTCATCAAACCCCTGCAATTCAAATCTTAAAACTAACTATGGGAAAAGATTTGTTTGTTCCAACAGGACAAAACGTCACCAACTTAACGGCTGAGAAAGAAAAGATACAGGTTTGCATTGAGTAGGATGTACCAAAAAGTGGCAACGGAAAGGCTGACCCGTCTGAACATTCAAAGGAAGAAAAGCCTCAGATTGCCATAAACATCGAACCCCTCTGTGGATCCTACATGTAACAACTAGTTATAATGAGTCCTAATGAAACTTACCTTCTAGGTGCCACAAAGGTTCTGATATGAGAGACTTCCTTGCCTTCCCACCCATAGAACAAGGAGAAATATGACAATGATGAGGTCGCTCCCCAACTGTAAATTGGAGACAACTATTGTAGAGGTAATCTCTTATAAAACCGGTAAAACTGCTTTCTTTAATTGACTACTAGACATGGGAACTGTGGAAGGGATTACTCTCTGTTCAGAACCAAATATAATACTAAAGTCCTAGGGCTATGCACTCAGGCAAAATATATTAATACAGGAGCTCTGACATCAGCAATGGATTGTTCTACCAGGTGGATGTTGGCCAGGGGATCCAAGGCCCCACAAAAGGTAAGGGCTCCTTGCCTCTAAGTTGGGATACCTACAGGAGGAGAGGCAATAAGACCCTGCTGCCGAAGACCTGACGTTAACATGGGAGGGATGTATTGAGACCACACATGCAAGTGTACAGATGGCCTCTGGAATGCCAGAGAGTGTTACCAAAGGCCACTAAACCAATAAAGCAAATATGTGTCTCCCTGAGTCAAGCAAGACTCCACCATCAGCACCAGCTACACCTCACCTGCCTGGAAATACTGTGCAGCAGAGGCAGCCATGTGCCTGTATATCCCAAATCTAATTGGCTATTGGCTCTCTCCTTGGAGGAATAACCCATGGCTGATGCCACAAGCTTACATCCTCTAGTGGTTAGGAGATGTTATAAGCCACAGTAAGACCCTGTCATATTTTATAGGAAAAATGTAATTCATGGATTAACATACCATCCAAACATCTGTTTCTATACCAAAGTAACCTTCCATAACAATTAGTACTGTTTAAATACCTATATATCTAACTGCTTGTGCTTCATTAGTAGGATTGAAAGGTTATTCCTGGACAAACTGTCAGCCCATGAAAGGAAACAGCCAGAATTGACCAGAATCCAAAACAACAGCTCCAGAGAAAGTAGGCTGTTTTGCTTCTCGTCCACCTGTGCCCCTTTTCTAAGTCTAGGGAACAATCTGTGGAAGAGAGGGCATGGTAGAATGTAAGGGCTGCGATTGGGGTGAATGGTGAAACTACAGCAATATAGTCTGGACACTTATTGATCAACTTGATTGAACAACAAGCCCCCCAGCTGGATGGTGGGACCCTTGAGCTGTGTGGGTTTGGGCACAACTTCTTGCAAACTGGTTTCACATGAAGGATGCTTGTACTCATAAATTATTACTTATTGTTAAAAAATGAAAAAAATAAAGAAGTGATAGAAAAAAAGAAAAGAAAAAAGAACAGATTATCACCACATGTTTAATTGCTTTGAAATCATATTCAAGTATAGTTATGGGAAATTAAAGAAGATAGCAAAGTCATAACAGTATAAAATCACATCTTTATTCCAAGCATGTTTTTTTCAAATATGTGCAAAATCAGGAAAATCTGATCCAGAAAATGATGTAACTAGATTCAGAACACAGCAGATGGTGGATTTAGAAGACAAGGGCTCTGAGATCAGTATTCAAAAAGGCAGAACTGCTGAGTGTTTTGGTCGGGAGGGGTGCTTGCTGTGTAAGCATGAGGGTCTGAATGAACCCCAGGAACCAAGTGAAAAGGTCAGGCAGGCATTGCTACCCACACCTGGAATCCCAGAGTTGAAAGATCAACCCAATAAACACACGTGGCTCACTGGCCAGCTGGCCTAGTAGAAATGGTGAGCTTCAGGTTCAAGGAGAGGGCAGATAGTAAGGGAATAAGTAATGGAGAAAGACATCTGACATCCTCCTCTAACCTCTGAAGGCACATTCAGGGGCACATACAGCTGGACACACATGTGCACATGCATACATCTCACACACAAAATACACTACACATACATATGTATACTACACTACAAACACACTACGAGAGACAGAGAGAGATAAAGGGAGATGAGAAACAAAGTGAAAGCAGAAGAGCATCATGGGAAGAGCATGAATGCCTAGCAAACACAGATCAAACTTCTAGGACTGAGAGCTCCACTGACATGGAATCACAGTACACCCTAGACTCACTTGAGTGGGTTTTATTCTGAAAAAGGATAATTGCTTTAATCTTTGAAAACTGATCAATGTAATTAACCTCATTAATAATCCAAAAATAAAAATCATCCTATCACCTTGATAGATAAGACATTCATTAAATATATCCATGATTAATAAAAACTCTCATCAAATGAAGAATGAATAGGAACATCTTCACATGGATGAAGCTGGGATGATCTCCCACTTAGGAATACAGCAAGACAATTGCTCTGTCACTTACTCCTTTGTGTTCAGAACACAATCACGTGCCTGAGGATACAGATATTCTTCCTTTCCATTTCCAGTCTAAATACCTTTTGTTTCTTTTTCCTGTTAATTTATACTTCTTTGTCTTTGAAAGACAATACTGAATTTAGAGAGTGAATACACCTTGCTTCCTTCTCTTTTCCACTTAAAGTGGAAATTATTCAGTCCTTAATTATTTGATGAAATTCCTGTCTATTTCTAAACCAAGCAGACTTCTAATCATGAGTAGATTAATTTAAATCTTTATTATTATAGAATTTGTAAATATTAATACATTGAACACTCACATTTCATTCTTTTAAATTTACTAATTCTTAATCACTAATATTTTGACTTTTTTCTCTTTATCATTTATAGTGCTTTTTCTTTATGATTATGATATACACATATGTATATGTGAACATACAAACTATATTATATATATATATATATATATATATATATATATATCAGTAAAAATGTTGCACCTCTCCTACAGAGAAGACAAGGCAATATCTGAAAATTTTCCATTGCTGTGACCAGGGGCAGAAGGTTCTATAAGCATCTAGTGTGCAGTCTCATGATGGTTTGAATGAGGTGTCCTCCATGGACTTGAGTATTTGAACATTTGGCTCCAATAGGAGGTGTGCCCTTGCTGGAGGAAGCAGATCTGTAGGGCCAGCTTGGAGAGCTCATGTTCAACCATGTTCCATTTCCAGTTTCACTCCCTCTCTCTCTGTGCCAGCTTGAAGATGTGAGAGCCCAGCTTTCCGCTCCAGCTACCTCTGCCACCAAGCACCCTGCCTTGCTGGATTCTTATCTCTCCAGAAGTGTAAGCTCCAGAAACTCTCCTTCTGTGCCTTGGTCATGGTGTTCCCTCACAGCAGCAGAAAAGTAGCCAACACGGAAGTGAAGCTTGATGCTAAAAATTCTGCAATATGTAGAATTCCAACAAAGATTTAATTACCCAGTCAAGGTATCAGCACTCCTTGCTGAGGAAGAATATGCATGAATATATGTATATGTGCATGTATGTATATGTGTATAAAAATATACATGAATATGTGTATGTGTGCATGTATGTATATATGTATATACATGTGTGTAAATATATCTGTGTATATGTGTATATGCATGTATATTCATTTTAGAGTATAATTTAGGGAACAGATGAAATGACTCCGTGGGTAAAAGCATTTGCTACACAAACCCAAAAACCTTGACCCAACTTATATCCCTGGAACCCATGGTGGAAAGAGAGAAACAACTAAACACTGTCCTATGACCACCACACATATACCCTGACAGACCTCCTCTCTCTCTCTCTCTCTCTCTCTCTCCCTGTCTCAAACATGCACACATAGACACATGTGAGAATAAATAAAATTTAGAAAAAAGTATTATTTAGAAATCATTTGTGAAACCTAATAGAATATATGTTCTAAAACTCCTCTCTTCATTTCTGAATAATAAATATTAATCACAGCATGAAATTCAACATTACACAACAATATCACCTGTGGGCTTTGGATTTGTTTCAATTCAGTATCTCACAATTTCTCACCTCATTTAGATTTTTTTCTTTTGAAATTGAAATATGCATTTTTATTTATTTATATATAATCACTTTGAGCATTTGTACAATGGTTCCCAATCAAACCCAGTCTCCCTTCCCCCTCCCCGCGTGCCTCAACCTCCCATCAGAACTCATGAATCACAGCATCCAAACTAAGCCCTACCCAGTCAAGCTCCCAAACCCAGACATCCTTCTGTGCAAATAGATCCACTGTAGTCTAGTCAGCATATCTAGGAATCCTAGGTAATGCATACTCTTCCTCCCTCAACAGTACTCAGTCTCTTGTAGTTCTCAGTCCAGGGCCAGTCCCCTACCCATTTTATTTCTCTTGCTCAGACCTAAAGCCTAACAATCATGAGCAGCTCAGCGAAGTACCTCTATTGGTGCACTAGAGGCACTGTTGTCTGAGGGGTGGTCAACTGCTATCTAACTGGACTTGGAACCCTGCCAATGGGAATGAACCCGTGAGAGCCACTCATTTAGTTTTTTATTTGTTTAATGTGATTTCATCAAGAGGTTTTCTCATTTTTTTTTTTTTGTATTTTATGTCACTGACCTTAAAGACTCCAGGCTGGCTGTTTTGTCAAATGTCCTGAAGTTTAGATTTCTCATATCTAGATTCTGATATGAGTAGCGTTGCAGATTGGGGAGAACCCCACACAGGCTATGCTAGTTCCTCCAGGTGCATAAGGGCCAAGAGGCATCACGGCAGCAGCCAGGTGCTCTGCCAGCCTTCTCTGGACCCCTCCACACTTCTCCTCATGGAATTTCCACAGAAAATCTCTTCATCTAATCTTCTTTTGGCCCCTAATTCTTGGAGCGTATATGTCCATTCTGCAATGAATTAACCCCAAATATTTCCCATGCTATGGAGCCTTGACAAAGACTCACAGAGAAGTTGAAAGGCATGGATAATTTACCTGTTCAAAAAGCTTCTATTAATTATTGTATCAAAGATGCCTAAATGAAGCCCGTGTCAAGGGAACGATGGCGTTAGACCTGGAGTTAACAACAGCTGCGGTAAATGTGTGTTAGGGGCATGGAATGTTAACACTGAGATAAGGTTATTTTGAAAGAAAGTCTAAGTTATATCCTTTATATGCCTTTTAATCAGCATCAAAATAACACGTGAAAGTATTGATTACCCTCTAATTCATAAAGAAAAGCAGCTACAGCCAAGTTTAACTCATGCAAGCTCATTGGAGAAATGTTCCAGGATTTAAATTTGATCTCAAAACCTTCTTTATTTCTCTGCTGGAAGTCCATCTTGGAAGTACACTTGCTCTTCTACACACCTACCCACAGTTTCTTCCGTTAAACCAGTATGCACACTGTAAGAATGCATAGAAAGGTCTTAGGAAAGTGTTTAAAATCTATAGTAATGTATTTGGTTTGTTATTCTGTGTATAAATGCAGGAAAAGAGTTTCATTCACTGATGAGAAGCTGGATCTCTTCCCTAAAGGCCAGGGGCTCCCATAGTCTCCTGAGCAGTTTCCTGCAGAGAGTGGCACTGCTGTAATTAATAGTGGCAAAGTTCTAATGAACTCCATAAGGAGGTGTTTTTCCCTGAGACTTACTTTTTAAATCCTGCCATGGTTTCTGTTCCTTGGAGATCAATTAAAAAGTTTTTTAGTTCTTTTCGTCTTTGCCAAGATGCTAGAGGCAACTTCCCAGCTGTGTTTCTTTAATGAGTTCTCCAAAGGGCTGAGCCAGGAGGGTGCACCAGGAAGTCATGGGAGCTAGGACTTGAAAACTTCTGAGATCTCTCAAGCCAGTTTCCCTGGGCAGACTCAGAGGCACACATGGTTCTCAAATGGAAGCTCTCTGGATCCATTCATAGCCCCGGAAGTAGGCGGGATGCCAGGCAAGACACTCCAGGCTTTAATGGGTCCCTTATGGAAAAGTTGTTCGCAATTAGTTTTTTACTGGAGTGCATGTTCTGGGTCACTTAGCCGTGTCCTGTCAGCAACAAGAGGACAATACTGATCGGGTCTTCAATTAGCAGCAAATATTCAGTCTTATGTATCCTTTTCTCAGACTCAAGTTGTCTACAGCCTTCAATGAATGTAATGAATGTGCCAGGTTGATCCTTAACCCCAGGATATCAGCACACCCAAATTGTGTATATTATACATTTTCCTCAAAAAGAAAGCTTAGAGATTTAATGGAGCAGATTAGTCAGATCATGATGAAAACCATTTAATTCAAACTGCTTTGTAGAATCAAGTTTCCATTCACAAAGCCAATGAACGAAGTGACTATTTTTAACATTTATTTATTTGGGGTAGGGGGCACTTGCATGGAATGGTTCTTGTGGAGGTCAGAGGGCAACTTGCAGGAATCAGCTGTTCTTATGCTGCATCTATAGACTCTTACAGTTTATAAAACCTAATTAGCCCACTGGGTAAAAGATATATGAAAGTAGGAAATAAGGAAATGGTTGCAAAGAAAGGGTCTAAGGAGTGAGATGAGGATGAGAAAAGATAATGGGTGGTGACTATGATCTCTCGATCGCTCTCTCTCTCTCTTTCTCTCTCTCTCTCTCTCTCTCTCTCTCATACACACACACACACTTATCCACATATATAATTGGAAAAAACAGATGTCCAATTCAACCAATAATAAATTCCATAACAATATGATTGAATAACAAAGTTTTTGCTACTTTTTAAAAACAGCTATGAGGGCTGGAGAGATGGCCTAGCGGTTAAGAGCGCCAACTGCTCTTGCAGAGGACCCGGGTTCGATCCCCAGCACCCACATGGCTTAACTCCAGTTCCAGGGGAATCCGACACCCTCTTCTGACCTCCGCGGGATTGCACAACATGGGTGCACAAACCTACATGCAGACAGTACATTCATACACATACAAAAATAAAAATAAAATAAAATAAAATAAAATGAAATCAGCTATAAACATTTGAGAACATATCTTCATGTGGCCGTTAGCTTTCAGTCTCTGATAAATGTTTAAAAGTATTTATTTAATTTTCCACCTAGAAGTAAAATTTTAAAAATATTTTATTTTTATTTTTTCTGTGTATGAGTGTATTGTCTGCAATGACAGAGGAGGTCACAAGAGGGTGTCAGTTTCTGTGAAACTGGAGTTTCAGATAGTAGTTAGCCACCATGTAGGTGCTGGGAATCAAACCCAGTTCCTATATAAGAGCAATAGTTCTTTTTTTTTTGGACTTTTTGAGACAGGGTCTCCCTATAGCCCCAGCTGTCCTGGAACTCACTCTGTAGACCAGGCTGGCCTTGAACTCACAAAGATCTCCCTGCCTCTGCCTCCTGAGTGCTAGGATTAAAGGCATGTACCATGGCTAAGAGCAGTAGTGCTTTTAACTACTGAGCCATGCCTCCAGCTCCATTTAGTAAGTACATATTTATATAACACTGAAAGGTTGTTCCACTTTGTACTGTATTAGATTTCCATCACCATGAAAAATATCTGTCATAACCAACTTATGAAGATTAGGTTTCAGGGCTGGGGAGACAGTGCAGAGGCTGAGAGCTTTCGCTACTCTTGCAGAGGCCCAGGGCTTTCTTTTTTCCCAGCACCTGCATCAGGAAGCACATGACCACCTGTATCTTCAGCTCCAGGGGATCCAATGCCCTCTCCTTGCCTCTGCAGTCATCATCCACACACATGTAGTGCACATAATACAAGTACACACATATATATGTAAATATTTTAAAAATAATTTTTCAAGTCAAGGGTTTGTTTTTAGCTCGTGCATATGGAAATTTCAGTCTGTGACTAGTCAGCCCTCGTTTGGGCCTGTGGCAACACTGCAAGTTGTGACAGGAGTACCTGGTAGAGAAAAACCACCAATCTGATGGCTAGAAAGAAAGAGAAGAGAGCAAGAAAGGACTTAGGGTCCCTTGTCACTCAAGGGCATGTCTCCAATAACCTAAAACCTCCCCCAGACCACCCCTTAAAGATTCTAATGCTTTGGGAGTGATGCATCTTGGAAACAACAACAGAAAGGACTGCATCAAAGAACTGACTGAAACAGTGAACTTCTGCTAAAAACAGTCAACTTTCCCATGGAGAATATTGAGAAAGACTGAGAAAGAGATGAATAGCATGTTTGGCAGAATGCATGAGCTCTGGAGGGGTGTGGGGATGGGGGGGACACAGGTCTAGATTTGATTAAAAAATGTATGTATAAATAAATAATAATAAAAATAAAAAAGATTCTAATGCTTTCAGTAGAGACACAATGGGATTCTAACTTTAATACAGGGGTCAGTGGGGGATGCTTATACAACACAGCACATGCCTTCTCACAGCATGTTTCCATTGATTGTCTTCCTTGCTGCAGTTGGGCTTTTGATTTTTAACCATAATAAATAATAGGCTTGTTGTAGTGCTTCTTTGTTTTAATTCACATTTTCTTGATGACTAATAATGTTGAATATTCTTTAATGTGCTTATATTGATTGTTTTTATACTTTCTTCAGCCAAATATCAGCTTGGACCATTTGTCCATTTTTTAATTTATTTATTTTTATTTTTTAATTAATTAATTTTTTTATTTTTTGTCTTTTTGAGACAGAGTCTCCCTGAAGCCCCAGCTGGCCTGGAACTCACTCTGTAGACTAGGTTGGCCTTGAACTCACAGAGATCTGCCTGCCTCTGCCTCCCAAGTGCTAGGATTAAAGGCATGTGCCACCACACCCGGCTTAAGACGGTTCTTAGCTGCCATGTGGGTTCTTGGAATCAAACCGGGGTCCTCTGCAAGAACAGTCAGTACTCCCAACCGTTTAGCCCTCTCTCCAGACCCCATCTTTTTTTTAACTAGACTATTTATATTCTTATTAACTAAGAGTTCCTTAGATATTCTGCATGGAGATCCTTTGTCAGACACATGTATATATACATATGTATATATGAATATTTAGTTCAATTTGGTTTCATTTTATCACTTTTATTAAAGATGATCAGTATTGTCTGCTTTGAGAATAAGAGACTGTAGAATGCTGAACCTTAAATGGGATCTCTATATTCTCCCCTCCCCCTGCAAAGGCTCAAGGAATATCATGGAATGGAGGAAGAAAGATTTAAGAGCCATAGGTGGTAGATGAACACAATGAAGCATTGTTTTCCAGAAATAACGGTGCAGTTGAACATATGAATTTACAGCAGTTGTGACTGAATGCAGATCTGCACAAAGCCAAAACAGACAAGACTCTAGTATGGAAGGGAGAGGTGGGCAGAAAGCCACAGCCAGAGCTGAGGAAATATTACAGTTGATAGCTGAGACTCAGTTTTCTTTAAGAGTATGACACCAGGTAAGTTGACCAGAACTGGATATACTTGACCTATACCCAGTAGTATTTGGGGAACATGCATTGGACTGGAAAGGCCTTTAAAATATATATAGAGAGGTTAGAAAGCATGTAAGTGTGGGGTTGGGAGGTAGGGGCAGATCAGAGGAGATAGTAAGAGGTTTGAATATTTTCAAAATACATTATATTAAATTCTCAAAGAATTAATAAACTATTACTTTAAAATCTGCTTTCTGGGGCTGGAGAGTTGGTTCAGAGATTAAGAACACTAGCTGCTCTTCCAGAGGGCCCAGGTTCAATTCCCAGAACCCACATGGTGACTAACAACCATCTGTAACTCCAGTTCCAGGGAACACAATGCCCTCTTCTGATCTCTGAGGGCATTGCACAACACAGGTGCACCTACCTATATGCATACTTATACACATAAAAGCAAAATAACAATAATAAATAAATTTTTAAATTATTTTTTAAATCTGCTAAAGGAGAACATGGACTACTTTTTCTTTCTTTAAAATTTTTTTATCGAGAGCTGGAGAGATGGCTCAGCAGTTAAGAGCACTTGCTGTTCTTGCAAAGGACCCAGGTTTGATTCTTAACACCTACATGGGGACTAACAAGCATCCTTACCTCCAGTTTCAGGGCATTGCACAACATGACTGCGCTTAATGCATGCATGCAGGCAATAAACTCACGCATAAAAATAAAAATAATAAATAAATACAAAAAATTATTCATTTTTGATTCATTTTCATAACATACATAAATTATAATAACAAATAATATTATTATAAATATATATAGTATATATATATTTACATATTCCGTACCTTACTGGGTGGGGGCCAATAAAGGGTGGTAGGGATCTAAATATATATATATATATATATATATATATATATATATTGCCTATAGAGTCTCCTTTGTGTCCTCAAATAGGTTAACCTGACTGCAGTGGATTTTTCCACTGGAGTCAGGTTAACCTGTTAAGAGTCCCATGCTTGGCCCCCCACCCCACCCAAGATCAAGCATTCTACCATGTATGTCTTGCATCTTTTTCCCAGTTTTTCTATGTAGAGGTTTGTTGTTTTGGGCAGAAGTTCGTTGTTTCAGTCAGTTATTTGTCCTAGTCCTTTGTTGTTGTTCCTTCTAATTTGTATTGCTCCAAAATATGCATATATATATGCCACACATATATCATAAATATGACATCTGAAAATAAATTGTATGTTAATTTTAAATCATGTTTAGGAATTGACATTTTCCCCTTTAATTTTATATTACTCTAAAATATGCATACATACCCTCAACCCATCTACCAAAATTACACAGTCTGAAAATGGGTGGTAATTTAATTCTAGAGCCCATTAAGGGATTCACATTATAACAATGCAGTTGTTTTCAGATAAAAAGAAATATAACATTAACATTGCTCAGTTTATCTTACAACTAAGGATTTGGTACTACCATCCACAAATGAGGGATACTATTCCCCACTTGTTTTTCTGGTAATGTGTTACTTTACTTAGCATAATGGCTTCAAGTTCCATCCATTTACCTGCGAAGTTCATGAAGTCATCTTTCTTTACTGATGCATAGAACTCCATTGTGTAGATGTACCACATTTTCTTTAACCACTCGTTGGTTGAGGGGCACCTGGGTTGCTTTCAGCTCTTTGCCATTGTGAATAGAGCTGCAATAAACATGGATGTGCATGTATCTTTGCAGTAGGATGAGTCTTGTGGGTATATACCCAGGAGTAGAATGACTGAGTCAGGTGGTAGTCTCATTTTCAGTTTCTTAAGAGTTCACCACGCTGTTTTCCGTAAGGGTTGTATGAGTTTGCATTCCCAGCAGCAGCAGATGAGTGTTCCCCTTTCCCTACAACCTCTCCATCATTTGTTTTCTTGATCATAGCCAGTCTTACCAGAGTAAGATGATATCTTAAGGTGGTTTTAATTTGCATTTCCTTAATTATTAGCGATGTTGAACACTTTTTAAGATGTTTATCAGCCATCTTTACTTCATTTGTGAAGTCTCTGTTCAGCTCTTGACTCCATCTTTTGAGTGGGTCAATTGTTTTCTTCCTCCTTTGTTTTTTGAGTAGTTTATATACTCTGGATGTTAATGCTCTCTATCAGATGTATCACTGGTGAAGGTTTCTTCCCACTCTGTGGGTTTTCTCTTCATTTCTTTGATTGTTTTTTTCCCTGTACCAAAGCTCTTGAGTTTAATAAGACCCCATTTGTCAATTGATGACCTTATTTTTGTGTAGCTGCTGTCTGATTTAGAAAGTCTTTTCTTTTGCCTATGTCTTGTAAGTTAGTGCCAACATTTTCTTTTATCATTTTAAGAGTTTTGGGTTTCACGTTGAGGTCTTTGATCCATTTGGAGTTGATTTTTGTACACAGTGAGAAAAGGGGTTTAGTTTTATTCTTCTATAAGTGGTGATCCAGTTATGCCAACACCATTTGCTGAAGATGTTGTCTTTCCTTCATTGAGTGTTCTTGGCCCCCTTGTCAAATATGAGGTGGCTGAAATTGGATTTGCTCAGGTTCAGATCTTCAATTTTGTTCCATTGATCTACGGGTTTGTTTTTGTTCCAATACCAGGCTGTTTTATGACTATAGCCCTGTAATATATTTTGAAGTCTGGTATTGCTCTTTTTGGTCAGGGTTGCTTTGGTTATTTGGGGTCTTTTGTTTTTCCACTTGAATTTAAGGATTTTTTTTCTAAGTCTGTGAAGAAACTCATGGGGAATTCGTATGCTTGTCCTGATACAAATAAAAATCAAACAGTTGATATGTAAAAGCATTTTTCTAACAGAGGAATGACAATTATAAATGCAAAAGGAATTATAAAAATAGGAATTTGTCGCTGAGAAAGGACGAATTCATCTACAGATGTCTGTAGACAGGATCAACCCAGAAAGGATCGTGGAGAAGAAAGTAAAAGACACACTGCTGGAAGCAGGAGAAACCTCAACGGTCTCTGTGTATGGGATACTGGTGGTTCACAACTGCTTGCTTCATAGCTAAGGACATTATATGGCACAGCTTGAGATTGCGTCTCCAGTTCTCAGAGATTCATATTACAGTATTTAATGGCTGTGATGGTTAATCCTGGGTGTCAACTTGACTGGACTAAGGGACAAATAAGAGAAAAAGGGTCTTCTGATTGGACCACCTCAACCTGGATGGCCCACCACAAATGTGGGCATTACCTTCTGCTGGCAGGCAGTATTTAAGGCCACGGCAGAAGGAGCTGGTCCCTTCTTTTCTCCTGCGGCTTGCCTCTCTCATCTGGTGAGTTTGTCTTGCTGCTGTGATCAACCTTTCGGATCCCAGCGTGTACTGAGACCGGCAGATCTCCTGGAATCCATTCGGGCCTTCAGCACTAGATTGGGACTACTGAGACATCCAGCCTTGTGGACTGAGCAGTTCCCTGGATTCTCTCGGCCTTTTCAGTGTGGTGCAGCTACTGTTGGACTCCTTGAACTCTGTCACGTGAGCAAATCAATAAATTGTATATAGCTATATATATTCGTCCTGTTACTTCTGTTTCTTTAGAGAACCTTGACTAATACAATGGCTATGGGAAAACATATCTGCTATTTGTTTTTAAGTAGCTCAGAGAAGAATAATAAGAGGTAGGGAAAGAAGGAAAAAGAAAGGAAAGAGATAGAGGCCATGTTAACAGGGGCTTGAAGACAATATGGAGGGTTTGCACAAAAGTATTTTTATTACAAAATGTATCTTTATTACAAAAATGTATATATCCAAGAATTAAGTAACTTGTGTTTTGTTCACATACTGAGATAATTGTTTATTACTGTAATCATATGAATTTCCTGGATTATTGTAAGTGGAAACATCACAGGAAATGTTATAGATAATATGATCCCTTTTATATTAAAAATCTGTAAAATTAACCAATTGACTTCTGAATGATGACCTTCATGTTATCACCCACAGGCATGTGTGTTGAAGACATTTGACAAGCTGTTCTATATAATAAGCACAAGGCTTACTGAAGCTGAACAGACAGCAGAGTGTCTGGCCATATGGCCTGTGCAGTAATGTGCCTCTGGGCCTTGCCCAAAGCAGCATGCCTGACAAGGAACAGGGCAGTGATTAAGAGGATGAGTTACAGCTAGCCATGCCCATGTTCAAGGTTCATGATCCCTGTAATCTCTCGGATTCTTAATCTTCTCATTCATATTCAGTCATTCCATTTTGTGCATATGTTTAACAATTGCTCCATGAGAGCCCCTATGAAAGTCTCCCAGCCAAGTACTTGTGCTTTAAGCACTGAACCTATGTTTCAATTACTATTACCAGTTCAACTCTCAGAAGATGGAGATTTCTTTCCAGCAGTGAAGGTGAACTCAAGTCAGGGTCTTCATCTACACAGAGCAGTTAAGCAGATGTCTGCATAGGGAACACACTGAGGAAAATACATAAATTTAAACTTGAGCCTTTTCATGTACTTCAAAAGAATTTAACAAAGAGACATTGGCTAATAAGGAATTGACTGTAATAGATGATTTCATCTCATCTGTACTTGTTCAAATAATGGGACTGGATAAGGGAACGACATCTCAGACCTCTGACGTTCTCTGGCAGAAGTGAGGTTTCTCAGAATCTTGAGGCTTTAAGACTATTTAAGGTTCTATGTGGAGGATTTCCATCTCAGACATCATTAACTCACGTGCGTCTCACCTAGCTCTGTCTAGAGAGCTTCGGGCACTCCTGAGTTTCCTTTGAACTTATCCTTATTCCAGCTGTTAAAATATGAGACCTTTTTTTATTTGTGTGATCAATGATAAATCAATACTCTCTGATGAACTGCGGGTGGGTATTCACATGTTTTACACAGCTCTGCAGGGTGTCTGGAGAAGAGGAAGCTGTGTCTTGCTACTTACCCACTACAGTATGTCCAGGCTTGAAAAGTATGAAATTGCTTTAAAAGATAAAATGCTTAGTGTCAAAGCTGGCTCAACACTAACAATGGTCAAAATGTTAAATCATGCCCAACGGTCAATATCCCAGCAAGGGATTCAATAGTAGACTTCTGCAGAAGCTCGTTATGTTATTAAAGATTGACCTAGCAGCAATGGTCAAGAAAGAATGTGGGACAAATTAAAATATTATATTTTCTTAAAATGAAAAATTGGGTTACTTGGATGAGGTGGGAAAACTGTGCCAGTAATGTTCCTACCTTACTAGCCTGCAGAGTCTTCTATTTATGCTTCTCTGGGATGGGTAAGCAGAGAAAGGAAATACCAACGTGCTCTGAATTAGCCAACATTAAAACTTCAAAACTATAGTTGGCTAAAATTTTATTGGTATGTATTACTTATGTCTTTTGGTTCATTTGTCTGCTATTATTACCTTGGTATTGCAAACATTCTGATTTATCCATTTATTATGTGTATGAATTTTTGCCCCCATATATGTAAGTGCACCCATATTATAAAAAGCCAGAGGAGGCCAGAAGAGTGTGTCAGATCACCTGGAACTAGAGTTACAGAAGGTTGTTAGCCACCATGTCGGTGCCAGAAACAGAACCCAGGTCCTCTAGAAGAAGAGTGGGTAGTCTTAACTGCTGACCCATCTCTCCAGCCCCCTGCAAATCCTCTGTTTGAAATTCTTGAATCAATTATGATCAGATTATGCCTGGATACAGTGTACAGTCTAAGGAGATGAGCAGGGTGAAGGAGAAAAGGTAGACAGCAAGGTAAGGGACAGGGGGCAGGGATAAAAGGGTAGACAGCAAGGTAAGGGACAGGGGGCAGGGATAAAAGGGTAGACAGCAAGGTAAGGGACAGGGGGAGGGAAGAAAGGGTAGACAGCAAGGTAAGGGACAGGGGGCAGGGATAAAAGGGTAGACAGCAAGGTAAGGGACAGGGGGAGGGAAGAAAGGGTAGACAGCAAGGTAAGGGACAGGGGGCAGGGATAAAAGGGTAGACAGCAAGGTAAGGGACAGGGGGAGGGGAGAAAGGGTAGACAGCAAGGTAAGGGACAGGGGGCAGGGAAAAAAGGGTAGACAGCAAGGTAAGGGACAGGGGGCAGGGATAAAAGGGTAGACAGCAAGGTAAGGGACAGGGGGCAGGGATAAAAGGGTAGACAGCAAGGTAAGGGACAGGGGGTAGAATGTGTCAAAAAAAAAAAAAAAAAACAAAAGGGGCTGGAGATAGTAGCTGAGTGGTTAAGAGAGGACGCTCATTGCAGAGGCTTGGGCGTTTGATCGCCCAGCACCCACATGGCGGCTAAGAAGCCATCTGTAACTCCAAATCCAGGAGGAACTCAGTTCCAGGGAGAATCCAGGACGCCTCTTCTACCTCCGCGGCATTGCCACGACAGGGTGGCACAGACCTGCAATGCAGGACAATAACATTGCAGTGATCACGCATTACAAAAATAATAGAATAGATGAAAAAAAAAAATTAAAAAAAAAAAAAAAAAAAAGAAAATGTTCAACTTGGGGGCTGGGGAGATGGCCTAGCATTTAGAGCACACCGACTCGTTGGCAAGAGACCTGGGTTCGATCCCCAGCACCCACATGGCAGGCTAAGAACCATGCCGTTAACTCCAATTCCAGGAGAACTCCAGTTCCAGGGGAATCCGACACCGCTTCTTGCTGACCTCCGCT
>VZQC01004266.1:2202440-2236777 GCA_009823505.1 Rhizomys pruinosus
GGCATTGCACGACACGGGTACACAAACCTACATGCAGACAGTACATTCATACACATAAAAATAAATTAAAAATTAAAAAAATAAAATTTATATAAAAAATGTGTCAACTCAAAAGTATATGGACAGCAAAAATTGGACCTCTTTTTTTCTTAAAAAAAAAAAAAAGAGAACATAAGGATGAGTGGATAGGGATGGGGGTAAATCTGGGAGGAGTTGGTGTAGGGGCTAATATGATCAAGATGCAATGTACAAAAATCTCACAGAACCAGTAAATTTTAAATTAAAATGAAATGAAAATATTTTTTGTACTTGAAAAGTAAACTAATGTGCTTCCATTAGACTAGTGGGCTTTGTCAACGTTGCTCAGGATAGAGCCATTCACAGGTCAGGAAAAGTATAGATTAAGTATTTCAGTTAGCAGTTAATGGTTTTATAAGTATGGAAACAGTAAAACATTATTTGCAGTACACTTCAGGTTATATAGACTAGTTATGATACATTCATGGTTATACAATCAAATTTTGATTTGTGTAATGAAATTGTATCTGCTTGCAACATTCGATTAAAAATTATGATAGTTGAACAAGTACCACATGCCTTTAATCCCAGCACTTGGGAGACAGAAGCAGGCAGATCTCTCTGAAATCAAGGCCAGCCTGTTCTACATAGTGAGTTCTAGGCCACCTGGGGCTAAAGAAGACTCTGTCTCAAAAAGACCAAAAATATAGAAATGGTGATAATGTTAACATTTGTGATCCATTGTATGTACATATATCTTATATATAATTCATCATATAGCTGTATGTATATAAATATACATTTATATCTATGTACCTCATAGACTGTGGAATGTGATAGTGACATAGAAGATAGATCCTTAAATAGATTTACAATAAAATTTGAAGATAAGATCAAGAACCACTTAATTTCTTGAGTGTCCTGGGGGGAAAGATACAACTTTCATGAAAGGGGAAATGAGGAAAAAATAAACATTCCGTGTTGAACACGCTAGGCTTGAGATGCCCAGGTGATCTTTTATCTCCCCCTCCCATGTCTTTCTAGGTCTAGAACATTCATCTTAAATAAGACCCATGCAAACTAAAACAAAATTTCAGCATTGAAGGAGGGAGTGGGAAGACAACCCAATCTTAGTTGAGGAACTATAACTACTGGGACAGGGACAGTTGGTTACCTTTAAGTGTGTGGCACTGGCTAGGTTAACCAGGCTCAGGTGGCTAACAACCATCTCTGACTCCAGTTCTGGGGGACCCAACACCCACTTTGGAGCTCTTTGGGAATTGCCTAACATGGGTGTACTCACATGCATGCAAGCAATACACCCACACACATAAAATAATAATAATATTAATAATAATAATAATAATAATAATAATAAAACTTAATTGTGCTTCCATTGAACCTTAAAGTTTGTAAGGTGCTTTTGGCTCAGTCATTAAGGGTAAAGCACTGTCTTTGGATGCCGATTTGACAATTACTTGTCTATGACATATGAACTCCACTGATAATGGGAATGTGGGCGATGGAAGGATTTAATGGTTTTTTAAAGAAATGAGACATGAAGAGATGCAATTTGTCTTTTGTAATTATTTTTATGAATGCCTTAAATATGTGACACTGAGTTTTCTGTTTGAAGATGTTATTACTTCTTTTTCCTTTTGAGTCTACTGTGATCCTGGGAGAGATAAGAGTTTGGGGTTTACTCAAAAAACAAAGAAAACAAATGACCTACTCAAAAGATGGAGTAAAGAGTGGAATAGAGACTTCACAAGTGAGGAATTAATGATGGCTGAGAAACATCTTAAAAAGTGTTCAATGTCATTAATAATCAAGAAAATGCTAATTAAAACCACTCTCAGATATCATCTCACTCCAATAGGACTGGCTAAGATCAAGAAAACAAAAGACACCACATGCTGGAGAGGTTGTGGGGAAAGGGGAACACTCATCCGCTGCTGGTGGGAATGTAAACTTGTACAGCCATTATGGAAAGCAGTGTGGAGAACCCTTCAAAGACTCAAAATGAGCCTATCACCTGACCCAGTCATACCCCTCCTGAGTATATACCCACAAGACTCATCCTACCACAAAGATACATGCACATCCATGTTTATTGCAGCTCTCTTCACAATAGAGAAGAGCTGGAACCAACCCAAATGCCCCTCAGCAGATGAGTAGATGACAAAAATGTGGTACATCTACACAATGGAGTACTATTCAGCGGTAAAGAAAGATGGCATTATGAACTTTGTGGGTAAATGGATGGAACTCAAAGCCATTATGCGAAGTGAAGTAACACAGTCCCAGAAAAACAAAGGCAAATGGTTTCCCTCATTTGTGGGAACACCAAATTCCCAGTTGAAAAACAAGCTGAACAACAGTATTGTTATATTTCTGTTTATCTGAAAGTAACTATGTTGTTATAATGTAAATCTCCTAATGGGCTCTAGAATCGATCCACCACTTATTTTCAGACTCCGTAATTACTGAATATGGGTGGAAGGTATGTATTCATGGTTTAGAGTAATATAAAATTAAAGGAGGAAAAATGTGAATTCCTAAATATAAAAAAAGACTGAGATAAAGATGCAGGACATTTATGGCAGAATGCATGATCTGGGGTGGGGTGGGGGAAGGGAAAGGGGAATATGTCTAAACTGAACTGAAAAATGATGTCTGAAACACACAAAATATCAATAAAAGTATTACATTAAAAAAAAGTTTGGGGTCAATTTTGTTTCCTAATTGGAAAAGAAATTAGCTATAAAATGCCATGACTTTCTGAATCCTCAGCCCTTTCAGAATATGTTGAGGGATTAAGAATGCCTGTGAGTTGTGAGACGACCAGGTGTGCTTCCAGGATACCGCCAGGCACTCTCTGAACACAGTCGGCTTCACCTAGGGGTGTGTTGGTGCGCCTTACTTCTGCAGTCTTGGATTTTCCGTCCTTGCTGACATAGTCTCTATTTAGCTATCATTTTACTTATGGCCTAACAGTCATTTTAATTTTCATACTGAAGTTTTTGCAAACTTATATTTTTGATTGACATTCTAATGACAGACTCTTTGGAAATAACTTACTTGTTGCTTCATGATCCATCAAAATGGGAAGTGCTGGTAAAGCATGCTGCATCTTTTTTCTGCAGGATAGTAATGGCTCTTACTAACTTTGGTTTTGCTTTATACTGACTATAACAAAATTAATTGCAAAAAATCAATTAACTACAGTGTATCTTTGTACATGAAAAATATTCTTGTTTCTGAAAATAGTCAAAATTACTCATGACTAAGATGAACACTTTATATCTCTTAAATACTAGTTATAGGCTGGGGAGATGGCCTAGCGGTTAAGAGCACCGACCGCTCTTACAGAGGACCCAGGTTCGATCCCCAGCACCCACATGGCAGCCGAGAACCATCTGAAACTCCAATTCCAGGAGAACTCCAGTTCCAGGGGAATCTGACACCCTCTTCTGACCTCCGAGGCATTGCACTACACGGGTGCACAAACTTGCATGCAGACAGTACATTCATACACATACAGAAATAAATAAATGCCGGGCGTGGTGGAGCATGCCTTTAATCCTAGCACTTGGGAGGCAGAGGCAGGCGGATCTCTGTGAGTTCAAGGCCAGCCTGGTCTACAGAGTGAGTTCCAGGACAGCCAGAGCTACAGGGAGACGCTGTCTCAAAAAGACCAAAAAAAAAAAAAAATACTAGTTATGGTAATATTGTTATTATTGTTATTTATTTTCACTGACTCTGATATCTTTAATTGATAATACTAATTACCAAAGATTTAACAAGCAGATGTACCCTAAATCCACATATTTTATCCAGATACTTAAATGAACTCCTAAACAGTTTAGCTAATTTCTTGTTTCACAAATCTTTGAAACCCATGATGTTCAAATCTAAATTCTTTCTCAAAAATGGCTTTAAATATGCTTTTCTATTCTTGAGGTGATCCAAAATCACAGCTAGATCCTCCTCTTCCTTGCTATCAGTGGACCATGTGGCTCACAGATTAACAACCTAATTGCTTTCTAGTAAAGGATGAATTGTATTCTGATACATGGATTTTGGATATTTCTTTTAAAAACTTTTCACAAACAGCGTACACACACACACACACACACACACACATACACACAAGCTTTGTGCATACATTAAGAGAGATAATCATTAAAGAATCCTCTGTTTATGATTTATTAGATGAATGTGTAAACAGCCCCTGTCAGTCTGAAGCATTATTGGTCACCAGTTTCACTGAATATCATGAATGTATTATCAGAAAGACAGGCATCAGGTACATGCCACCTTCTCAGTACCAGGGATCAAACCATGGTATCTCCTCAAGGCCAGCTTTCTTTCCTTCCAACTTGATGTATCAAATCCAGGTACTGTGTGGAGCAGCCTCCACACAGATTTATCTCCCTACAGTGTGAGAAAGTTGGTAAAAGTGTATTTTTTTCTTATATCTCAAAACACCAATTTGGAATTATCTCAGGAGAAAGAGATTTTCAACAATTATCTGGGGTAAAACTGGGACACAGGAACCCATCACTATCAAAATACTTTGGCCTGAAATCTGCAGTGTAGTCCCAGGAGTATGTATGTCTCTGTTACTAGAAGAGGTTCATGTGTATGGATCCATCTGGGTATTACGTCATCACCTGACATCTCCTTCCTCTGAACACCCATCCCCAGGGTCCAGAGATGTGGAGACAGAAAGATCAACAACATTTTGTTCTCCCAGAGAGCATGGAATACGAGCACCGTACATCCTCATCCCCTCAGAGACCCTCACACATGGTCAAGAAGGCTCAGCGAGGACAGACTCACCATAAAACCTGCCTTGCTGATGTTCCCACCACTACACAGGCCCTGCATCAGCCTGCACCAAGAGAACATCGAGGATGCCCGTACGTGGAAATTCCTTCTTCAGAAGCCACTAGAAAGAGTAAGACCCCCCAGGACTGACCTTCAAAAGTGCCCCTGATTCCAGTGCAGCTTCCTCTAAATGCAGTCACATTTGTGAAGCCAGCCCAGTTCTGACACAGCAGTGAGTACAGTGTCACACACAATGTTTAAAGAATCTGGGTCTGAATGAAGGAAGGAGAGATTTCAGAAATTGGTGTTACTGAATGAAAGGTCCAGGGTCAAATTCTGGGCAATGAGTATTCTGTGCTTAAGACAGAGTTGGCATTTGTAGACATGGAGTCATAAACTTCCCGTTGAGAGTGGCCCATGGATCAGTTAGTATTTCCATGGAACACTTGGTCTTTCCATTTCTGAAGCTCCTCTAGCCATACTGGTGGTGGAATAGAAGACAAAGAGTAGGGAAAAGTTGAAAGACGATAAATATCCAAGGCAGGTCTTTTCCGTTATTCTTAATGTAACACAGTCTTTTCCATGCCAGTCATTCATCCAGTCATCCAGAAACAAGTGCGTTGGATACTAACTTATGTAGGTCACTGTTTCAGGAACTGCATTTGAAAAAGCAGCCTTGCCAGGGGGTTAATGGTAACAGGATTAAGAACAGCATACTGTTTGCTCTTTTTTGAAAAAATGTTTAATTTATTATTATTAAATTTTTATGTGCATGAGTGTATTGCCTACATGTATATCAGTACACCCATGTCATGCAATGGCCTCAGATGTCAGAAGAGGAATTCCCTGGAATTGGAGTTACTGATGGTTGTTAGCTGCCCTGTGGGTGCTGGGAATTGAACCTGGGTCCTCTGCAAGTCAGTGATCCTAACATTGTTTGTCTCTCCAGCCCCTGTTTACACTTTACATAAATAACCTCTTACAGTCACACTGAATCAAGAGTTTTTTGTGGTTTTTTTTTTTTTTTTTTTTTTTTTGGGGGCCCTCAAGAGTTATTTTAAGAATGCTGTTCTTATCCAGGGTGTGGTGGCTCACACCTTTAAATCCTAGCACAATGGAGGCAGGAGGCGCAGGCAGATCTATGTGAGTTCAAGGCCAGCCTGGCTCTATAGAGAGAGTTCCAGGACAGCTGGGGCTGACAGGGGAACCCTGTCTCAAAAGACGCAAAAAAAAAAAAAAAAAAAAAAATAAGAATGCTGGCTATATTATTCTTTGTTCATGCCTCTAGGATAAAGAGCCAGATATGGTGGTAATTATCAGGAAGTAAAAAAAAAAAGCCAGTTGCGGGGCTGGAGAGATAGGCCTAGCGGTTAAGGAGCACGACGGCTCTTGCAGAGGAACCGGGTTCGATCCCCAGCCACCCACATGGCGGCTAAGACGTCTGTAACTCCAATTCCAGGAGAACTCCAGTTCCAGGGGATCCGGCCCTCTCTGACCTCCGCGGGCATTGCCGACACGGGTGCACTACATGCAGACAACATCCTTCATACACATACGAAAAATAAAAAAATAATAAAAAATTAAAAAAAAAATGCAAGCTTCATTTGCCTTAAGACTAGTAGACACAGACTGGAAAGACCCCTTGAAGTTGCACTTGTAAGCCTTGTTTCCTGGGTAACTCACTTGTAATCATAACTCTTTGTTGCGTTCCTGGCATGTGCACGTAGTCAGTATAAGTCATAACATAGGTGGGAATTAGATGAGGAAGTAGAAACAGAGTGTGAAAACTGAGTCCCGTAGAAAGTAAAGCACATGGCGTAAGTTACAGTCTCCTCTCAACCATAAAAAAGCTATTCTAAAAAAAAAAACATTGGGGGCTGAGAATGGGCCTAAAATAAAAAGCGGGTTAAGCTAAGAGCACCGACTACTCTTGCAGAGGACCCGGGTTCGATCCCCAGCACCCACATGGCGGCTAAGAACCGTCTGTAACTCCAATTCCAGGAGAACTCCAGTTCCAGGGGAATCCGACACCCTCTTCTGACCTCCGCGCGGCATTGCACGACACGGGTGCACAAACCTACATGCAGACAGTACATTCATACACATACAAAAATAAATAAAATTTATAAAAAAAAATTAAAAAATTAAAAAAATAAACTACTATGACTATCACTGTGATAGTAAAAATGTGGATCTTGTGATCAAAGACAAATAAAATCTGTAAAACGGAAATAGCATATGAAAGTCTACGCTCATGTCTACGGATCACTTGAGATGGATTTTCTTTCCTGCTTGCTATGCTTTAACCAATTTAACGTAATGATTCTGAAAATGATGCTGACTTATTTGGCACCCAGTGTGCATCACCAACCATCTACTTCTATGTTACACCCAATTCAGATCCTTCTGCTTCACAGCACACATCTCAGTGCCTCACGGTGACCGCCACACACACTGCAGCGAGGAAATGACGGAAAACCGGACATGGGTCCCCGAGTTCATCCTCTTGGGATTTCCACTCAGCCCAAGGATGCAGATGGTCCTCTTTGCCCTCTTCTCCCTGTTCTATACCTTCACCCTTCTGGGGAACGGGGTCATCTTGGAGCTCATCTGGCTGGACTCCAGACTGCACACCCCCATGTACTTCTTCCTCTCCCATCTGGCCATTGTTGATATTTCATACGCTTCCAACAATGTCCCCAAGATGCTGGCAAACCTTCTCAATAATAAAAAGACAATCTCTTTTGGCCCATGTATAATGCAGACTTTTTTATACATGGCCTTTGCTCACACGGAGTGTCTCCTCCTGGTGATGATGTCTTATGATCGGTTCGTGGCCATCTGCCACCCCCTACACTACACTGTCATCATGAGCTGGAGACTGTGCACCGTCCTGGCTGCTGTTTCCTGGGCCTGTGGCTCTCTCCTAGCCCTGGTCCATGTCGTTCTCATGCTCAGGCTGCCCTTCTGTGGGCCTCATGAGATCAACCACTTCTTCTGTGAAATCCTGTCTGTCCTCAAGCTGGCCTGTGCTGACACCACACTCAACCAAGTCGTCATCTTTGCGGCCTGTGTGTTCATCTTGGTGGGGCCCCTCTGCTTGGTGCTGGTCTCCTACACTCGCATCCTGGTGGCCATCTTGAGAATCCAGTCAGGGGAGGGCCGCAGAAAGGCCTTCTCCACCTGCTCCTCCCACCTCTGTGTGCTCGGGCTCTTCTTTGGCAGTGCCATCGTCATGTACATGGCCCCCAAGTCCCGCCATCCTGAGGAGCAGCAGAAGATCCTTTCCCTGTTTTACAGCCTTTTCAACCCCATGCTGAACCCTCTGATCTACAGTCTGAGGAATGCAGAGGTCAAGGGGGCTGTAAAAAGAGGGTTTGGGAAACAAAGATCGAGGTGAAGAGATGCTGGGGGAAGTCCTGAAAGTGTAAAATGTGTTTTCTATGAGATTGTGGGAATGGAAATAAAAATGCCTCACCGTCTTGTCTCTTAGATTTATAAGATCAAAAGTGTATGTTGATTAGATTCTGTTCCCTGGCACTGGTCCCAACCAGATCACAAAGCACAAGCAGGAAGGAGCAGAGGGCACGCACGGGTCACAGAGAGAGGAGTCAGGGCATATGGAAACATAGAAGCAAGGGCCCTGAATTCCTGCTGCCTATTCCAGAACAACTTAGGGTTTGGTTCCTCACTGTTTGAGGTATGGTTCTCTGCAAGTTCCTTGGAACGTGACTGCCACCTTCCTCATTGACATAAAGGTATGCCGCTGAAGCTGTATGCACGATGCTTCAGTGCACAGCTCTAACAACATGTGGTAAGCACTGATCCTGGTTAGGCAGCCCCTACTGGGAATGGAGACAATGGCTGGTTCAGAACTGGAAAACACTCCAAATGAGCATATGAATCTAGTTCTGTGGAAAGCGAGGTGTAATTATGTGGGTTTACTTTTTACTTGAATATGAAAGGCAAATAGGAAGCAGAATTTTTGTTTCACTTCCTGTCATTCTGCACCATTCCACCAGAACAGCTTTGACAAAAAGTTCTATTTAAATGAATGTAAAAGATGTTTGAAGAGTTCAGTTACAAAGCTAGATGTAGGTGGTTGTCACCATGATAGCAACTGCACAGAATGGTATAAAAGTGAACAACCATTGCACAGGAAAAAGGTGATAGCTGTTAAAATACTATAGACAAAGGATCTAAGTCTGACATACAAAACTCCAATATGTCTCTGATCTAGGAGACCTACTTTGCTTTTCCTGGGCCAAGGTACTCATAATACAAAAGAATGGTTGGCTATATTTTGACAAAATATTGAGACCTAAGGAATCAGCAAAGTATGATAAAGTGATTTCTTTCACACAGTGAGTTTCTAGAATGTTCTTTTTTTTAATTTTTAATTTATTTTTCATGTGTATGAATGTACTGTCTGCATGTAGGTTTGTGCACCTGTGTCATGCAGTGCCGCAGAGGTCAGAAGAGGGTGTTGGATTCCCCTGGAACTGGAGTTAAAGATGGTTCTCAGCCGCAATGTGGGTGCTGGGGATCAAACCCGGGTCCTCTGCAAGAGGTCAGTGCTCTTAACCACTAGGCCATCTCTCCAGCCCCTGTTCTCTTCTATTTTACCCTTGAGCATTAGGCAATATCCAAGTGTATGACACATGCTACTGCATGATTACCTGCTTTCCATAGACTTTCCAATCATCTTACCCAGTTCTTTCACATACCACTATCACCCCATCATTATTTGCCCATGATGTAAAGTGACAAAGGGGACCTTTCCTTTTCACCCTCTCTCCTCAAGCATTATTTTGCTGACTCCTTTACCCTTTCCATAGGAGCCTGACTTTTCTAGTCCTCAGAAATCTACAAGCTTAATTGATGCCACATGGGTGCTGGGAACAGAACCTAGGCCCTCTGCAAGATCAGCCGGTGTTCTTAACCACTGAGCCATCTCTCAGCCCCAAAGGGATTTGTTTTTTGCTCTAAAATCACCACAAGAGAACAATCATAGATACTTTGGTTCTTAATGTAACTATCAAGTAATTATTGTATTACTGTTATTTTCACCCTAAAGATAGATAAAAAAGGCATTATTTTCAGATAATGAATATTTCTGAATCAATCTAGAAACCTTTTTGCATTCTCTTGGATTATGGTTAAAATCTTCAAAAAGAAAAAGAGGTCAGAAAAATATAGAAGTGGTTTCCTTCACATAAAGGACAAACTACAGATGAGTTCAGAAAGTTTTCCCTTGAGCCTTTTAGGAGAAAAAAAATCAAGGAAAGGCACTCATTCTGACATCAGTTCAAAATGCTCAAAAAATCTGTGCATAGTGGCATATACCTTTAGTTCCAGCATTTGGGAGGCAGAGGCAGGCATATTTCTATGAGTGCCAGGCCAGCCTGTCAACGTAATAAATTCCTAGCCAGAGTTACATAGTGAGTACCAGGCAAGCCAGAGATATATACTGAGACCCTGTGTAAAAAAATATGTTGTGGCTGAAGAGATGGCTTAGCAGTTAAAAGCACTTGCTCCTCTTGCAGAAGACCTGTGTTTAGCTCCCAGCACCCACACAGCAGCTAACAGTCATCTGTAACTCCAGTTCCTGGGGACCATACACCCTCTTCTTATTTCTGTGGGCACTGTGTGCATGGGTCAACTTATATACATTCAAGCAAAACACATGCATAAAATAAATAAATAAATAATTTTTAAATGCCCCCAAAATTAGACCCAAAGATTAAACCTATGCAGAAGATAAGTAGTATAGATCCACTGCAAAGGGTGATCTCGTAGCTCATCAAAGAGTCTATGATAAAAGTGTGTGTGTGTGTGTGTGTGTGTGTGTGTGTAATAAACTTCAGGAAAACCTGAGTATGAAAGATATATTGTTTCAATAATTGGATGGTCACTTGTTAACAAGCACATTATTTTGAGTTATGGTCTCTTTAGACATATTCTTTCAACATTAGCCATTGCTTTCAAAGGGCTGAGACAGCAAAAGATAGATGCATGAGTTTACAATGAAGATTCTATCAAGTGCCTTACAAATGTCACTGCATATTTTCCAAATGCAGGAAGTAGTCATTGTTTCCCTCAATTAATAGACAAAGGGATATCCTTTTGGAATAATTTAGTAACTTGTACTATGCCACATGGCCAGTAATTGCATAGAATTGATAACTAAGCATGAACCACGCTTTTTGCAAACTGTTTCTTATTTTCCTTGAACACAGACTGCTGTTCCACACCAATTAGGCTCAGCAGCTACATGATAAAGCTGAGTCTGTACAGTTTACATTATTATGGTCAAAACCTTAATACCAGAAAAAAATGCATCCTATAGTCATTCTATGTTTGAGGGAATCACTATTACCCTGGATAAGAGTAGAGTCCTTCATAGACCTCACATCACTGCCAGATCAATCTGATCTCCCATACTCAGTCCCTCCGTGCCTTTCTGCAAATCACAAGGCCTCCCTAGAGGGTGAGTGAGGGACAGCACACTGGTCTCAGTATCACAACAGGCTTATATTCTGGGTTTCTTCCTAGCATCAAATTCACCCACCTGTATTATTTTCCTGCATGAGTAGTACTTTTCCAGAAGTTTCTGTGTCTCTCTTTTGTGGAGTTCCCTTGCCAGTACTTTGCACTGCTAGGATTGAAGGGCAGGAGGGACCTGACACTGGCTAAGTTGAGACACCTGCTCCATTTGATTTGCGTGTGAGCTGTGTCCGGACTGAATATGTCTGCTTCTGAGAATGATTTATTTCTTCAAGCCTGAGTTCTGTTGTAAGTCAGGTATGGACAATAAAGTTTTCAGTGGTTACTTCGCATAACGTCCATGGGTGGTAAATGATATAATGCATATGAAGTAGATTTGAGATGTTTTTGGAAATGTGTAAGGAAAATGAGAATGGAAATGAACATTATCCCATAGTAAGACCAAGCTAGCCTTGAACTCACTATGTAGACCAGGCTGGCCTTGAACTCACAGAGATCCACCTGCCTCTGCCTCCCCAGTGCTGGGATTATAGGCATGCACCACCACGCCTGGCTGAGAACAGTTTCTATCAAAAGAGATTGAAGAGTGCTATATCAGAAGTTTGGTATAGAATCATTTTCATTGATCTTTCTTGGAGATAAAAATTGTAAGATGACCGCTACATAAAATGCTATATTCTAAGCATAGCTTCAATTCAAAAGGATAATTTTTATTAATTAAAATTCTTTTCAATTTATTTTGTTATATTTTATGTGTATACATGATTTGCTTGCCTGTATCTAAGTATACCTGTGTGTATAATGCCTGAAGAGGCCAGAAGATGGCATCAGAACCCCGGAACTGGAGTTACACATGGTTGTTAGCCGCCCTGTGGGTGCTGAGAACTAAACCCAGGACCTCTGCAAGAGCAGCCAGTGCTCTTAACCCAAGAACCACCTCTCCAGTCCCTATTTTTATTAAAAATTTAACCAAAATAATAGGTTTCATTATGACATTTTGATATATTGTAGTATTTCATACATTGTAATTAAAAAAGATCCTTGAAATAGCATTTAGGATTAGAAATATAAAAAGATTGGTTCATAGTCTTGTACTTCGATGCCTGCACACTAAGAACTCTCAGCTGCTGTCTATATGGAGATACAAGCTTGCCATTGCAGGACCTGGTTAACTGCCTGACATCTCGGCATCCACAGAGCCCAGTTCTCATCCTGATCACCTTATTCTTAGTAGTGTTCAGGAGGCTAGAAACATTATAATATGAATATAGAGAATTAAGAAATGAATAGACCTTCATAATTACTGTAATTAACCTGAAGAATGAGAAGACAAAAACAGTTTAAAAAATCAAATTAACCATCCTCCTTTGTCCCAAAGAACATTCAGGAAGAGACAAAAGTAGTTGAGTGAGAGTCAATGGGCTGGTTTATTAAAGAAGCAAAATTGAGGTCATTATGAGAAAATATTCTATATTCTGTAGCATGAGCTACCCAGCAAAGAGGCCTTGTGCACTATTGTGCACCTTACTATGAATAGATATATGGGAAGGCTGCACTCACTGGAAAGGCATTCTGAAGACATTCAATCTTAAACATTTTATGATTCCATCTTATTTTGTTTGTTTGTTTGTTTTGGTTTTTTGGTCTTTTGGGGACAGGGTCTCTCTGTAGCCCCAGCTGGCCTGGAACTTACTATGTAGACCAGACTATCCTTGAACTCACAGAGATCTGCCTGCCTCTGCCTCTCAAGCACTGGGATTATTTTTAATGCGGAAGTGTTTCTCTTTAAATAAGCCTGTAATGGTCCAAAGATTTTTAAATGCTAATTCCAGAGAATGTTCAAAATCCTGCTTTGTTCCTCTGAGGATTAGGTCAAGCCATCAAAAGAAAAATTCAAGGAAAACGTTTTGTATAAGCTCCACACTTGTGGTTCTTTCACATTAATTCCCACACCACTACAAAGGTATTCATTTTTTTTTTATTTTTTCACAGAATACGCAGGTCTTTATTCTGAGATCTTCATTAACATTGGGGGGATTCATAAGTATTGTTAAGTGCATCAGTGGTCCATTTAGATTTATTGCTAAGTAATCTGCATCACATTTTTTTTGATATTTTTGAGACAGGGTCTCCCTTAAGTCCCAGCTGGCCTGGAGCTCTCTACAGAGACCAGGCTGGCCTTGAACTCACAGAGATCCACCTGCCTCTGCCTCCTGAGTGCTGGGATTAAAGGTGTGAGCCACCATGCCTGGCTGCATCACATATTTTATCTGCTCTCACTTCACAGTTTTGTTTTCTGGTTGTAGCTGCTGTGAGCAAAGACATTGTGACTTTTCTTTTTTTTAATTTTATTTATTTTTGTATGTGTATGAATGTACCATCTGCGTGTAGGTTTGTGCACCTGTGTCGTGCAATGCCGCGAAGGTCAGAAGAGGTTCTCGGATTCCCCTGGAACTGGAGTTCTCCTGGAATTGGAGTTACAGACGGTTCTCAGCCGCCATGCGGGTGCTGGGGATTGAACCCGGGTCCTCTGCAAGAGCAGTCGGTGCTCTTAACCACTAGGCTATCTCTCCAGCCCCTGACATTGTGACTTTTCTACTGGTTTTTGAACACACACTTTCATTTCTCTTAGTTAAATACTAGGGATGAGGTTACGATTGGTATAACAGATGAGATCTAACTTAAAATATTTTATTGAGTTTTGTGCATTTCATATAATAGATCTTAATCAAACTTAGAGCCCCCTCCCCATCCTCCTCTTCCCATAGTCTCCCCCACCAGACTGCATGCATTCTGTCATATATGTTAAGTCCTAATTGGGCAAGCATTTGTACCCAGATGCCCTTCCATGCAAGTTCATGCACTGGAGTCTAGTCAGCCTATCTAGAGTTACCCCCTTAAAGAAGATCTGTTCTCCCTCCCCCCACAGCAATCAGTTGCAGATAGTTCCTCAGCTAGGGTTGGGACCCACTGCCCATTTCCCCAGTTCTAAGGTTTTTGATTGATTGAGTTGGCCTGAGTCTTGTGCATGCAGTCACTATTGCTGCAAAATTTTCATATGAGAAAATTTTCAGAGGCCTGAAAGTCTCTGTTTCCCTATATTCATGCACCAACCCTGGCTTACAATCTTTCTGCCCCCTCTTCCACAGAGGTCCCCGGGCCATGGGTAGGAGACGTTTAATATACAACCTTATCCAGGAACATGTACTCTGCATTCCCTTTTTCTCTAAAACTTAGCCAGTTGTGGCCATCTGTGTGTATCACACTCTGTTGCATGAGGATGCTTTGCTGGTGACAGTTGAAAGGTATATTAGTATTCTCTCTACCCCCTATTCTGTTATGTTCCATGAGGCTTAGCTGTAGAGATTCCACTGTAGAAGTGTCTCTTAAGGCTGGGTAACTCTCAGACATATACTCATGTGTGAACAGTTCTGGAAGTCTATTATAGCCTCTTTACCCACAAGATGCACAGACTCCATGGAATTACAGTGGGGTCTGCAAGCTGGCTTCAGTGGAAACAGCTTTGTTCTTTTGAGCTGAAGAAACTAAAGCATTTCATACAGGAATGAGAAACTAAGGCTGGGTATCTTTATTAAAAGTAGGGCATGAAGCTGGTCGTGGTGGCGCACGCCTTTAATCCTAGCACTTGGGAGGCAGAAGCAGGCAGATCTTTCTGAGTTCACGGCCAGCCTGGTCTACAGAGTGAGTTCCAAGACAGCTGTGGATACAGGGAGACCCTGTCTCGAAAAAGACCCCCCCACCAAAAAAAAACCAAAAAACATAGGACATGGAGGATGGCAGGAGGCATTGCAGTTAGAAATGTCTTCCACTGCCTCACTCTACCACAAGTCTATGGGAACAGTAAGTGAAGACCTAAGATGACAAATGTACCCACCACATTCGAACATGTTGCCCAGCCACCTGCTCCCACACAGCTTTAATACACTCAGTATCATCATAGGAAAATGATTCTAAACTATCTGTAGAATCCAGGTTTGTGGAGATAGGGGTAAGGACAGAGAGAAAACTAGACACATCAGTCCAGTTTCTCAAGCTGACAAGGAAAGCATCCCCAATTATGAACTGGAATACAGACTCCCATCTGATGGCATTCGTCTCATTTCATTGGGAATGAGCTATCTCACAAATATTCTATATCTCTGTGTGTGAAAGACGTAAGCAGGTTTGTAAAGCCAAAGCCATTATTTTAAATGGCTAAGGAATTAAGGAAAGAAGAAATAATTGATCCCTAAAGGACAAATTACAAATCTTTGAAATAAAGATGAATTTCCTCTATTAGGAGCAAATTTGTCAAATGGGCTAAATTCTGAACTGTTCACATTAGAAAACAAAAGAAACCAGAAATGCAAGTGGGGCCCGGGGAAATGGTCCAGCAGCCCATGTGCACGCTCCACAAGTGGGGCCCGGGGAAATGGTCCAGCAGCCCATGTGCATGCTCCACAAGTGGGGCCCGGGGAAATCGTCCAGCAGCTCGTGTGCATGCTAAACAAGTGGAGCCCGGGGAAATGGTCCAGCAGCTCGTGTGCACACGCTCCACAAGTGGAGCCCGGGGAAATGGTCCAGCAGCTCGTGTGCAAGCTCCACAAGTGGGGCCCGGGGAAATGGTCCAGCAGCTCGTGTGCACACTCCACAAGTGGGGCTCGGGGAACTGGTCCAGCAGCTCGTGTGTGCACACTCCACAAGTGGGGCTCGGGGAACTGGTCCAGCAGCTCGTGTGCATGCTAAACAAGTGGAGCCCGGGGAAATGGTCCAGCAGCTCGTGTGCACGCTCCACAAGTGGAGCCCGGGGAAATGGTCCAGCAGCCCGTGTGCACGCTCCACAAGTGGAGCCCGGGGAAATGGTCCAGCAGCTCGTGTGCACGCTTCACAATTGGGGCCCGGGGATATGGTCCAGCAGCTCATGTGCACGCTCCACAAGTGGGGCCCGGGGAACTGGTCCAGCAGCTCATGTGCATGCTAAACAAGTGGAGCCTGGGGAAATGGTCCAGCAGCCCGTGTGCATGCTCCACAAGTAGGCCCTGGGGAAATGGTCCAGCAGTTCGTGTGCACGCTCCACAAGTGGGGTTGGGGAAATGGTCCAGCAGCCCGTGTGCATACTCCACAAGTGGGGCCCAGGGAAATGGTCCAGCAGCCGTGTGCATGTTCCACAAGTGGGGCCCGGGGAAATGGTCCAGCAGCCCGTGTGCACACTCCACAAGTGGGGCCCGGGGAAATGGTCCAGCAGCCCATGTGCATGCTCCACAAGTGGGGCTGGAATTTCAGTCCCCAGGATTCAAGTGAATGCTGAGTAGGCGCAGTGGACACAGGTATCTCCAGTGTTAGGAGGCAGAGACAGGGAACCACTGGAACAAGCCGGCCAGGTGCACTAGCATAACTGGCAAGCTCTGACTTCAAGTGAGAGGCCTTGCCTCAGGATACAATGTGGAGATTGGTCAAGAAAGACATTCAATGTCAACCACTGGCCTCCCCCCATACACATATACTCACATGAAAGCACACATCATACATATACACATGAACAATTTACCAAAAATGTATTAATATAATTTTTTAAGATTTTTGTTATTTATTTACATGTATGTGTATTTGCTTTGTGTTTGCACATGTGAATGCAGTGCTCATGGATGCTAGAGAGGGTGTTGGATCCCCTGGACCTGAAGTTACAGGTGATTATAATCCAAGATGGTGCTGGGAGCCAAATTCTTGTCCTCTGAAAGAGAAGTATATGGTCTTAACCTCTTAACCATCTCTCCAGTCCTACAGCATAATTCTTTCATTGAACAATTCACAGTAGCCAGGAAGTGGAAACAACCTTAATGTCCAACAACTTATTAATGGATAATGAACATGTAGTACATTTATACAATGGAGTATTTTTCAACTGTTAAGGAAAATGAATTAATGAAATTCACAGGTAAATGACTGGAACTGGAAACAATCATCCTGAAGTAACCCAGACCCAGAAAGATAAACATCTCATATTCTCTCTTATATGTGTGTGCTAGCTTTGAATCTTTATGTATGTGTGCTTTAACTGGAAAACCCACAGAGTTCAGAGAAATAGATGGTGGTCATTTGGGGGAGGGGGAGAAAGAATGAAATGATATAAAGGAGAGAAGAAAATAACGAAGCAGGAAAGGGTAAATGGGGTAGAGAATGGGAGGCAAAGATAGAGGAAGGAGAATGGGGTGCAATAACTAACACTAAAGGCCTTTTGAAAAAGTCATATGGAAGCTTACTACCATAGAAGATATATATATATATATATATATATATATATAGTTAATTAGTATAGTATTATATATATATATATGAGAGAGAGAGAGTTTAAACGGACTTACCCTATAACAGGGGGTCCATGCTCCTACCAGACAACCCAGGCTAGCAAATAAAAGGCTAATTGCTGGTAATGGACTTCCTTTTTTAGAGTTCTCACCAAGAATATCCCATAGGAGCTACTGGCAATTATCATTAATTTTTGTTGCCCTCCAGAACTTGATGGTAAGGCCCATGGCTGAAGACACTTGAAAAAAAAAATATATATATATATATGAACAAACATGGAGAAATCAAGCTAGGACTGACCATGGGCCTTCCTCTCTACTGCCTATCTTTCATAGTGTTGGAAGGAATTATGCATGCTACCAGAAAAGAAAAGTAATTATCAACCTTTTCCACCTGTGAACCCTGTGAGGGCTCCTGGTGCAATAGTGGTATAAATGTTAGAAGAATAACCAACAACTTTATATTTGGATTTAATGCCTACTTAACAAGATGAAGCCTGTCACTACTATCAGGGTCAAGAGCCTGTGGTTAGACAGGTCACAGGCTACAGGGGAGAACTGACTACTATTATCTTCCTAAATGGACAGAATATTAAATTGACTCCTTATGATTTATTGTTAGACCCATAGAGCAATGTGTATCTCATCTTTCACCAGAGAAACTTAAAGCAGATACTGATTAACACAGAGCCACAGGTAGTCAACGTCAACATCCATACAATAAGGGACTGCAGGGGGCTCATCCCTACATGGGACATCTGAGTCACACCCCCTTTTTTCCAAGGCTCATCAAGCATGGCAAAAGAGGGAGTAGAAAGATTGTAAGAGCCGGGGGGGGGGGTGGTAAGCAGAAGGAAACACTGTTTTCCGGACACAACAAGGCAGTTACACATATGAACCTACAGTATTTGTGATAGCTCACAAAAGATCTGTGTAAGTCCAAGACAGAGAAAAACCCAGCATGGAGGTGTGGAAGGTGGGCAGTCAGCAATTGATAGCTCCTGTGAGATGGAGAGTCAGTGTCCCTTAAGGGTGTGTGCTGGCTAGCATCACAGGGGATGGACTCACAACCAAGAGCATTTGGGGAATAGAAATTAGATTCAATAGGTCTTAGAAAAATAATGGAAACTTTTATCCCCAGCACCTACATAGAAAGTGTCAAACATGATGGCTTGTGCTTATAATCCTATAGGGAAACGGGGACAGGTGGGTCTCAGAGAGTCCCTGAAGACCAATCTAGGAGAAGCACTGAGCTTTGTGTTCAGTGGGAAATCCTATGTCAAAAACAAAGTAGAGGAGCTGGGGAGATGGCTCGGTGGTTAAAAACATGGTTGCTATTACAAAGGACTTGGGTTCAACTCCCAGCACCCACCTGGTGGCTCACAGTCATCCATAACTCCAGTTCCAGGAATTCTGGTACCCTCTTTTGGCATCTGTGAACAGCCTACATACATGGTGCACTAACATACATGCAGACAAAACACTCATACACATAAAATGAAAGCAAATAAATTTTTAAAAGTTTAAAAATAGATCAAATGATTGAGGAAAACACCCAATATGCATTCTCCACATACACATGAATGCGTACACATACACGTGCACACACACACACACACACACACACACACACTCCACATAAAAGTGGTAACTGTTGTTCATAACATGATGAACTATCCTGAAACGTTAAAAGATGCAATAAAAAACTTCAGATTCGTAGAACCCTAAGCATTTTCCTCTAGTTCTCTTTCAACTCTGAGTATTTAGCAAATAAGCTGTTGATCTTGATGCAAAAATGAGACCAGATGGAGATTATTTAAATCACTTCTTCTCTAATGGGTTGTACCTAAAAAGTGTAGGTCATACAGCATGGAGTGAAAGTTTCCACAAACTTGCAAGAAGAAGCAGCAATTTGCCCAGGGAGCAAGAAGATTTCTAACCATTCTCCTTTCCAATAACTGTGTTTCTGAGGCTCCAGGGGGTGGCAGCCTGCCAGCTCCTATTGAAATCATCATATGGAAAACTGCAATGCTTTTTCTACAGAGAGTCCAGGATTGATGCTTGAACTAACAGGAGAGGTTGCTGGAAATAAGATGCTGACTATTATGAGAAACAGTGATTTTCATGTAGCAAGCTTCTCTTGCTACGAGCAGGTACAGCACAGTCCTGCTAAGGGAAGGGGAGCACAGTGGCTGCCTGTGGTCACTGTGGGGAACTGATCCCTCAGTGCAGAGGTCAGTGGGTCAATTTAGTATCCAACCTGAGAGGTGCTTCCAACTCAGGTCCTTAGCCTGGGAAGCAGAACGCCTCCGGTCTGTCTGCCTGTGCTTTCCCACCTGCCCAAAGACTGCCGGTCTCTGGACAGGAATTTCAGGCTGATGGCTGATGGCCTATCCTCAGCCTACACCCACTCACATTCACTCCACAGGTTGGTGACCTGATTGGTCTCCATCCAACCCCATACTAGCTTACCAGGTTGGTGACCTGATAAATCTCCGTCCAACCCACTAGCCACCTACACTCGAAATCCAGACCTGCTTCAGTCTGTATATGGGCAAAATAACGACCCAGGAATTCTGTGTAATGATTGTAATGGGGGTCAGAAGAATCCCATGATTCCCATGATTTCCATATTTCCTCAGGATCAGAGGAATCCCATGATTTCCACATTGTGCCCTGAGGGATACTTGGTGAGGACTAGACCCTAATTCAAACTGGATCGTCCCACATCTTCACTTCATAATAAGAGTTCTGAAGTTATAAGTGTAGTGAAAGGAAAACAAATTAGTTAATTTTTCTACCTTGTGAAGTGGGGAGCCAGCCAAGAGAAAAAGCAAAAATTATTGACATGCAGATTTGGTGCAAAGTACAATTCCTCATAGTCCTTGATCATGACAATTTTCTACCCTCTTTTTCCCATGGGCTGGTTACTCCTGAGCTACAATTATTCTTCTTCATCTACCATAGTCCCTGCCCCTAATATCCCATCCTCTTGGGACTCAAGACCCCCTCTTTCCTCATATCTGGGCTCAGTCACATAAAAAACCATCTGACTTTTCACCCTCAAGGTAAACTCAAAAGTTTAGCTGGAAAAGCAAGACCCTGCTGCTAGCCAGGGGAGACAGGGCCTAGTGCCTTCTATCTGTGGTTCACTGATGAGCTCTAAACACATCTCATACTGAAAATGACCATATGATTTCTTTTTACTATAAAAAGTCCAAGACTTGGGAACAGATAACAGAAAATGAGCTAATTTAACTATTTATTGTTTGAAAACTTCACACGTGTGTATTTTGGTCATATCTATCCACTTACAACCCCCTCAATCACTTCCCAGACCTCCCTTGACACACCCTCTTCCCAATTTCATGTCTTCTTTTTTTTTCACAAATAACCCACTAGTTCCAATTGGTTCTGCTTGTATATGCATTAGTGTATGACCAGCCATCCACTGAAGCATGGCCAATCTACTGGGACTACATTCAAGGAGAGAACTGATACCCCCCCCCCCGCCACCAGCCATCAGATGCCATTAAGCCATTAAGCTAGGACTGTGACCTCATGAGCTTATCCCTCTCCATACTGGAATTTTGTGAAGGCAACTGGAGTTATTATCAGTTCACGAGTACAATGGCCCTGTCATGTCCAAGAGACAATAAGCAAACATTTAAATAGAAGAGCCTAGGTGAGGGGTTCCTTACAGGAGCCAGGGAATTGGATGAGGCTGCCATGGGACAGACACTGGCATGGATGGTGACTCAGGAGAGCTTCATGCTGGAGCTCCCTGTACATGCAGGCATCTCCACTCAAGAGTGTCCTCCACCACAGTAACTGTTTACTCCTTATCTAACCTTATAGATGGAGCTTCATGAGTCTTGAGACTTTCTGAGTTTCCAGAGCCTTCTAAGTTTCATTCCCTTCCTGAGTCTCATGAATATCTTCCCTCCAGGACAGTAGTTTCAGTTTGGATGAAATACCTACACAACAATGCATAACAACTAAGAATATACACTATTAATTTAGAAAACACTCTTTTGGGGGCGCAGTCTTAATGTGTAACTGGTCAGCTTTGAACCAGTGATCCTCCTGTCTGAGACCCCTGAGTTCTCAGTTAACAGCGATGGTCCACCAGACATGGCCATAAAACTTTTATAAGTAAAGATACACCTATCAGAGTCCAAAGAGAATAAAGTATATTTTAGAAAACATTTGAAAATAATTTTTGAATTACACAATTACAAGATCAAATTAAATTCCCTTGCGTTTGGCTCTGGGAGACATGCTTAATATCTCTGAGATTTCATTTCATCATCTTCAAAATATGAACTAGGTCCCTAGGTCTCCACGACCTTTGCTATATTGTTGTTGCTGTTTTGATTTGTTGTTGTTGACTTTAGGAATTGGTTGAATTTTTCTTTTTTTTTTTTCTATCAACAGTCAAAGAAAGGAATTGGTTGAATTTTTGCAAATTTAATACAATATATTTTGATCATCTTTATGTCCGCTCCCCATCTGTATCTCTGTCCTCCCGATTTCATTTACTTGTGTGTGTGCACATGTATGTGGAGTATGTGTATTGAAGCCTTTGAATCCCAGCATAGAATGGGCAATAGGGGCAGAATTCTTAACCCTAACCTAGGGTCTCTTGGCAACAGCTTCTGGGAATGAGAGTTAGCACGCAAGTTTGTATACCCAGATGTCCCACCATGCAGTTTCAGCCACTGGGATCTAAATGGTCTATCTAGGGTCTCTCCCATAAAGAATATCAACTCTCCCTCACCCAGTAGTGATCAGTTGTCAATAGTTCCTCTTAAGGTGGAGGCCTGCTGCCCATTTTCCCAGTACCATGCTATTTTTCTGTCTGACGAGTCAGCATGGGTCTTATGCATACTGTCACCATTATTTCAGGTTCATGTGAGCAAGCTTCCAGTGTCCTGAAAGCCTCTGTTTTCCTATGTTCACGGGCCAACTCTGGCCCTTACAGTCTTTTTGCTCTGTCTCCTGCAATGGTCCCTGAGAGGTGGGAGAGGTTTAATATAGGGACATGCACTTTGTAGTGTCTTATTCTCTAAAACTTAGCCAGTTGCAGCCTCCTGTGTGCATCACGGTTGTGTGCGGAAGCATATCTGATGAGAGTCGAGGGATGTTTTAGTATTCTGTCCAGCCCTTGTTCCACTATGTTCCGTGACCCTTAGGTGTAGAGATCCTACTATAGATGTGTCACTTAGAGCTGGGCATCTCTCAAACATACACTCTCTGTGTACGACTAGTTGTAGAAATTTGTAATAGCCTTTATCTGTTGTGAAAAGATTTTTGATGAAAGGTGTATGGTATACCTACTGTATACATAAAGATCCATATTTAGCATAGTGTAACAAATTTCATTTGTCTAGAGATATGACAGAGATAGAGTTTTCTCTAGGATCTATGACTTTTCCAGCCATATGTATTTGGTTATGTTTAGAATGACACCCATCCATTCCCTCTCATCAACAAAACATGTCTTCTCAGATAAAATAGAATTTAAGGCCAAAAAAACACACAGGAGAGCCTCTTATACTAATTACATTACGAATAATAACTACGGTTAGTGACGTGGACAACAAGCAGCTTACAGGTAACACTGACTGTCCCTTTGCCATGAGCCTGTGTGAGTTGTGGCTCCCAGCACATGAGGGTACATTGCGGGCTCTAGGCACCAACGAGCCTCTTCATGAATATCTTCAATGGAGAAAATCTCATTCCAAAGTGACCAAGGGTCATATTCCTTCCATCAAAAATAATTAGGGGTGGTGGAGAGATGGTTCCGCACTTAGGACCACTGGCTGCTCTTGCAGAGGACAAGGGATTGATTCTCAGCACCCATTTGGCAGGTAACAACTATCTGTAATTTCAGTTCCAGGGGATCCAATGCCCTCTTCTAATCTCTGTGGGCATTGCATGACACAGGGGTACTTATATACACACAGGCAATATACTCATCCACATAAAACAAAAACAATAAAATATGATTAAATGAAATTAAAAAGTTATTGCTTTCTTAGTTGGTTGATATATACACCAAAATAACTAACATGGAAAATTATACTTTGGCTTTTATTATAGAGTATATGAAAAAATTTAGAAAAATTGAAAAAAGAGATTTAATTCACATAGGAAAACATCAATAAACTGTCTCAACCATAATCCACAGAGTTATAAAATAAGGTCAGCTCATTTGAAATTCAGAAGGAAAAGAAAACAGTTGTGTTGATAGCCCAAGAGGAATCTTGGCCTTTCTTCCTCTCGGGCTCCAAATCACTAAAAATTAAAGACTATATGTAGATTGCTCCCTGGCGATAATATTCCCTTGTTTGCTACTCAGTTAAATTCTACAATGTTATATCTAACAAGCCCCATTGGGACATTTACTCCATTTCTGCACCCCTGGAACATGTTTCCTTACAGCTCCTATAGATATTATCTGATCTTTATGGACTGTATTCCTTGTGAAGACTTGATACACACACACACACACACACACACACACACACACACACACACACAGACCTATGTTTAGAAGAACATTTGTCAGTGAGTATGGGAATAAATATACGAGTTCCAACTTGCTGTTAAATGCTGGTTTATGTCCTTGGGGATCCATGGGTCGGAATGTTTAGGAGTTCTTGAAATTGTAATAAATCAAGTTAGTGGGTTACATTTATGCAAGCTGTGAAGGCGTGCTGACCTAGAAGGCATGCGATTGCGTACTGTGTCTGTGCTCATGAACCACAGAGAGTAAGGTGAGCATTAACATTCTCATCTTGCTTTAAACTTTTCTTCAGAGGAAACCAGAACTAAGCAAAGTGACAGCCCCTGTCCCTGAAAGAGCCCGGGCGTCAGTGTGTGTGGTGGAGCTCTTTGCTTCCCACTACACAGCTTCACAGCGTATTAGGAGTTGACTGAGCTAACCAGAAAATAACATCATCTCAGTTTTGAGAAATCCAGTCTCCATGAGGCATTTTGCTTCCAAGGATCATCCTGGAAGAAAAGAATTTCTACACTAACAGCTCATCCTGTATGCAACGTAGCTTCTCGTATGCATTCGTAAGTCTCAGAAAATATTCTTTGATATCTAATCTTTATTCATTGTGCAATTTCAGATAGCCTGGAGATAACAGTTGCTATTTTCTATTAATTCCATGTCCTGCTATTTATAGACTTAGCTACCAGGATAACCTGAAAGCTATATAAGTTCTTTTAGCTGTACTTAAGATGGACACATTTTTATGGAATTGCTGTTGTATTTCTTACAAAAGCTGATAGAAAAAAAAAGAACTGAGGGATTTTCTTGTAAAGGTTTATATTGCCTCATGAAGCCAAGTAGTTATTTCTTAAAATTCTGAGCCTAAGCTACAGCCAAACAGGCTATATTTGAAAAAGCATCCCAAAGGCCATATTTTGAATGTGAAACTCATTTTTTTATGAAAGAAACATGAGAACTAACATGTTTGTGGGTCTTTTCAAAGAAGTTTATCTGAAGCAAAAAAAGAAATGTCTCATGTAACTTTCACCACAACACATAGCAGAACACGGTATATATTTTGCAAATAATTGTGAATTTTGTGACTTGTGCTTTGGCTACTTGGATATGGGAGGGATATAAAGTAATAATCATTGGTTATTAAAATTTATTTTATTGTGTGTCTTCAGTGTATGAAATTTTACAAGTGATATTATCTTCATGGGTTCAATATCACAAGTACATTGGAGCGAAATGAAATCTCACTTTTCCATGTATTGTAATTCACTGAAACATACAGTTGAATTAACAGGCTAGTTCAACTTCTTCCACTATGCAGGAATCCATCTTGAATAAATGGTCAATGAATCTCTCATGTGAGAGATCCACTAGAATAAGTTTTAGTCCTAATAAAAACAATCACATTTTGAAGAGATGATTCCAAGTGTCACAAATCTACTTCTTGGACTAAGAAATGTTGTCTCTCAATAATTTCCCATAATTATTTGGAAGTAAGGCACATATTTCCACACTGTTGCTTATGAAACCTTTCAAATATTAAAAATATGAATGGGGGCTGGAGAAATGGTTCAGTAGTTAAGAGCACTGTCTGTTCTTGCAGAGGATCTGGGTTCATCTCCCAGCACTCACATGGTGGCTAACAACAATCCAGAACTACAGTTCCAGGGGATCCAATGCTTTCTTCTGACTTCTTGGGCATTGCATGACATGGGTGCACTCATGCACATACAGGCAACACACTCAAATGTGTAAAATAAAAAGAATAAATATTTTTATGAGCTGCAGCTCAAACCTTAGAAAACCCAGTATGTGGGAAATGTTTTGAACATCTGAACAGCATAAAAGAAAAAATTCACATGAATAATAATAATTATTATTATATTTTACATTATCTTTTAAAAACCTGTATAATGAAGAGTCTCTAAATATGGGTTTAGGGTTGGAGATTTAGCTTTGACTTTCATGCATACCAGTATTTTCAATCAAAAGCTATAAACTATTCTGAAAATATTCAGCTGGCAATTTTACTAATGATAGTGAATAGAACAGACCAGAATAAAATCACACAATGTTAGGATTCAAGTATAAATTGTATATGTGCATGTGTGTGTGTGTGTGTGTGTGTGTGTGTGTGTGCACTAGGCAGATAATTCTTACTGCAAGATGTAGGAAAAATGTCAGAAATTCAAGCATGCATAGATAAGTATATATAAGTATAAATAAAGCAAATTAACCATAGAGTATAAGACAGACAATAGATAACTATTCTTACCAGAAGACCATCAGTTGTTATGAAAGTAGCAAAACAATGGACTCAATTTATAATAAAAAAATCCAGACAACATCCTCGTAAACTTCTGTTCTCTCTATGTGACTCAGGTTTATGTTGGGAAGTTTTTGTTTATGTTTTATCGGGACTGAAATTTATGTCAGTTAAAGACCACAAGCTTAACTTGTCTTTTTAGGAAATTTTGATAAGGGGTTCCTGGATGTACTTAGTCCTCCATTTCTTTCCAAACCCTGATGACATACACAGCATGCATGCAACCCTATGGATACCTGTCCACTGGAACTCAGCATACCACATGCAAATGTCTGACATTAGAAAACCGAAAGAAGCATCTGCCCCATGAGGGTGACTTATTAACTTATTTTGAACTTTGGTAAAAAATGAAGACGAAATTAGTATTTTCTGAACAATATAATATTGATATTTAACTTCCAGATTTCCTTCTGATTCGTTTGGGATACATAGGTTTCCTTAGTGACTAGCAACTCAAAAATGCTGTGGAGTCTTTTTTCCTTAGGAAATACTCAACATGACATACACAGGTACACTATGTTTTATTTTATTTTTATTTTTTTTTATTTTTAAGGGATTCTACAATACAATGACACAGTTGTTTGCAGATAACATTGATGTTACTCAGTATGTCATACAATTAAGTAATTGGTGCATTTTGCAAGTATCTATGTCCAAATTTTGAACAACCCAAGGTTCCCGTAGTCCAGTTGGAGAAGCTTGTATGCACAGGCATGTTGAGGTACACTATGTTTAAATACCTGCCTTGGTTATTCAGACTGGGTTCAGACTTGGTGAGATCCTTGTCTCTTTCACAGGAAAATGGGAGGAAATGCAACCTCTATCACCCAGTTCATCCTCCTTGGATTTCCACTCAGCCCACAGATGCAGCTGCTCCTCTTTATGCTCTTCTCCCTGTTCTATGCCTTCGCCCTGCTAGGGAACTTGACTATCCTGGGACTTATCTGTCTGGACTCCAGACTCCACACCCCCATGTATTTCTTCCTGTCCCATCTGGCCATAATTGACATCGCCTATACCTGCAACACAGTGCCCCAGATGCTGGTGAACCTCCTAGATCCAGACAAGCCCATCTCCTTCGCCGGCTGCATGACACAGACCTTTCTCTTCCTGGCTTTTGCACACACAGAATGTCTCCTCCTGGTAGTGATGTCCTATGATCGGTATGTGGCCATCTGCCACCCGCTCCGATATCCTGCCATCGTGAGCTGGAGGGTGTGTATCATCTTGGTGGTAACTTCCTGGATTCTAGGAGTCTTCTTGGCCCTTGTCCATTTAATGTTACTTTTACCTTTACCTTTCTGCGGATCTCAGAGAGTGAATCACTTTTTCTGTGAAATTATAGCTGTTCTCAAACTTGCCTGTGCAGACACCCACATCAATGAGGTCATGGTTTTGGCTGGTGCTGTGTCTGTGCTTGTGGGACCATTTTCTTCAATTGTGGTATCTTATGTTCATATTCTATGTGCCATCCTGAAGATCCAGTCAGGGCACGGGCGCCAGAAAGCCTTTTCCACCTGCTCGTCCCACCTCTGTGTTGTTGGACTTTTTTATGGCACAGCCATTTTCATGTATGTTGGGCCTCAGCATAGGAATTCCAAGGAACAGAAGAAATACCTCCCGCTATTTCACAGCCTTTTCAATCCCATGCTCAACCCACTGATCTATAGTCTGAGAAACAAGGAGGTCAAAGGTGCTCTGAAGAGGTTGCTCATAAAAGAGACCACCTTATGAAAGTCTTAAAGAATGACAGGTTTACAGTTACATGAAAAACCATCTCATCAGGTACCCACATGTAAGTTTACTCCAGGGATTCCTTTTCTTCTTAAAATGGCCCTTGGACACCTTCTAAGAATGCCTCCATGCTTTTCCTTCTCCAACACTGACGTTTATGAAGCCCAAGTTACCAAACCACACACTAGCAACATAGCACATACTCTTTGAATGTGACTATATAACATTATTGAATGTGACTATCTAACCTTATTATAATAATTTTTCGATATTTCGTAGGCAAGTTTTTTAATAAAATAAGACAAGATTCCTAGGGTATTTAAGATGAGTTCTAAAAGATTGATAGCATGATTTTTATTTTATGTATTTTTAACTCAACCATGTTATCTGCTTTAAAATAAGGCTGCATCTAAATGTATCCTTATGACAGTAATGTTTTCTAAGACATAGTCACATTAGGTTTTAAGAGCATAAGTTGTGGGCTCAAGGGATGGTGCTTTGAGAATATAAATAATGCAGCTAGCTGCCAGAAAATTTTGCAGCTGCCATCTTAAAGAGTACATAAGTAATGAAGGTTTCTTTTAAAAATATTTGATTATTATTGGGGCTGGAGAGATGGCCTAGCAGTTAAGAGCGCCGACTGCTCTTGCAGAGGACCCAGGTTTGATTCCCAGCACCCACGTGGCGGCTAAGAACTGTTTTTAACTCCAGTTCCAGGGGAATCCAACGCCATCTTCTGACCTCTGCGGCATTGCATGACATGGGTGCACCAACCTACATGCAGACAGTACACGCAATACACATAAAAATATTTAAAAATTTTGATAATTATTATTGTATTTGGTTGATGTATGTATGAGTGAGGGATATGCATGCTTATTATTGTACATGTATAATGTATGTGTGAATGGGGGCCACACATGCTTATTATTATCGTATGTGTGTGATGTATGAGTGAGTGGAGGCTTTATGTGATTATTATTATTCTATGTGTGTGACATATGTGTGATTGAGGGCCATGAGTGCTTATTATTTTTGCATGTGTGTGATGTGTATGAGTGGGATTCACACACACCATGGCGTGAATGTGGAGGTCAGAAGACAACTTTTGAGAGTTGGTTCTCTCTTTCCATTGGGTTCCGAAGCAAACATTTTTCTCTGTTCACTGAGCCATCTTGCCCATGGTCATTGTCTGAAGCATTCTTGGTTCCTTTCTTTCTCTGCTTGTGTCGAGCATAGATCTATGAGAAGAGCTGGAATGAAAGAGACAGAATGGAAGAAACCAGGAACCCCTCAAATAAATGCATTTTCCTCACTGGTTTGGTCAGCTTAATCATAGGAAAATTGTCAATTCTTGGAGAGACCACTGTAGAAAATAAGCAGAGATATACTTACTGCCATAACGAGTTGGCCAAAGAAAATAGAGCTAGAAATTCATGGGAATGATTCTGTCTTCCATTAAGTTATTTGAGGTAAATTAACCTGTTTATTAAAACCTTAAACTCTTCTGCCTAATTATGAAGTTGTAGGAAATAATTGTTGAGAAGCAGAGGAAAGGAGCAATGGAGACACTGTTTTCAACTTTTTCCTCAAATTACATACATTTCAAACCTTAACAAACTGTGTATAAGGGAAGTATTCAATGTTTTTTCAAAGGTGGGGTTTTGCACAAAAGAATTTTTCAAGAGGAAGATATAAGAATTTATCTTTCACGGGGCTGGAGAGATAGCCTAGCGGTTAAGAGCGCCGACTCCTCTTGCAGAGGACCTGGGTTCGATCCCCAGCACCCACATGGTGGCTGAGAACCCTCTGTAACTCCAATTCCAAGAGAATTCCAGTTCCAGGGGAATCTGACACCCTCTTCTGACCTCTGTGGCATTGCAGACACAGGTGCACAAACCTACATGCAGATAGTACATTCATACACATAAAAATAAATAAATAAAATTAAAAAAATATTTTAAAAAATTTATCTTTCACAAAGCATTCCTTTTACATGATCTGTAAAAAGCAAGGACAACTTATAAATGAATTAAGAGAAGTCAAACTTCCTATTTTTTCTACAAAGAAGTGGGTATCTTACATACTCTATCCTTTTATGCAATGCAAAATGCCATGACAGTAAATTATTTATGAACTAACTGATTGATGGAGCCTCTTCCTTTAAACTTAATTCTCTAAAGAAAGAATGAATATTAAAAAGACAAGTGTATGTAAAATTCAAGGTCATAAAAGGCTTTTGTATGTGCGTTTATGGTCACATGAATTCTCATGCATTTACACACACATACTGTCCCTTAGTCCTTAAGATAAAGGGATGAAATTGCTACCACATTGCTGTCTTGTAGACCAGACATATGAATAGAAAGTAAAACAGATATATAGATGCAATTCCATTTGATTGTTAATCCCTGAGCTATGCACAGGTGTTCCTGAAGGCAAGAGAAATTATAAATGGCCCATAATGCCGGTATCTTAATGAAGACTTCCTGAATTATGTTAAAGGTGAAGGAAGAATGAGCCAGAGGTGTTGGGAGAAGATGCTTGGCAGGCAGGGTTGTTCCATCAAATGAGAGGAAGAAGACAAGACTGAAGGGGAACAAGTAGCATGTCAGCTGTGGGACAACCTACAAGTAGCCTAGAGTGTTCTTCAGCCATAAAATATAGAACTGGTGGGGGGCAAGACGAGAGAAAAATAAAAGTGTGGAGTGACTCCCGTTCCAGACCGACAGTCGTAACACAACTCCTATATGAAACACAAAACTAGGCTACAAGTATGAAAACGAGATCATTATTTAGAAAAGCCTTCTGGTATTGTGTGACGTGAGAGTTTGAAGTAGCAAGTTTAGTCATCAGAGAAATCAGTTTAGAAGCTTCTGCATCAGTCCTGGCAAGAAATGCTGGCTAGACTCTGAGACTAGAGAGGGAGCCAGGAAAGGAGAATGGGGTGGGGTGACGTGGGAAACATGAAAGCAAATTGAGCACCACTCGGTGGCTGGCTAACTGTAAAGAACCAATCAAGAAGTAATTTTTTTGACATTGTTTTTACTGAAGATGCACAAAGCATAGGTTCAGTTCCATGAACGTTCACAAATCCAATACAGTCATGTGTCTACTTCCTGGGATGAGCTGTGAAACGTTTCATCACACTCTCTCCCAATTCTGGCACTCCCCTATCCCTCCACATAGCAAACATTATGACCTTGACTCCAAGCAGCCCTTTATTAATATTATAGTTTCTTTGACTTTGTAAGAATAGAATATATGCCCTTAAAGTATACATTTTTAAATCTGCCTTCTTTCTATCATTGTTGCTTGTCAGATTGTTCCAGGGTAAATGGATCCACAGTTCACCAATTTGCATTGTTTTATTGTACTGCATTGTATAACTCACAATGCAGAAATTCTATTTTGGGGTAAATATTTGAGTTGTCTACAGTTCACACTATAATAAATCATTTTTCTGTAAGTGTCATTATATACATGCTTAAAAAGCACATGCAATCATTTTAGTTAGCTCTATATCCAAGGAATTTCTGGATTATGAATGCCCCAGACTTGGATATTCTCTTTTTGAATAGATGACGGTCTGAATTACCATCATTTACTGATGACCCATGACTCTCTCACACTGAGCTGGAATTGGAAACACGATAACAAATGGAATGACATTTCTACCCTGCAGGCTTCCAGTCTAATGAAGGAGACTGGTGCTCTTCTGATAATGAAGCTTAAACACATTACTGGAAGGATGAAAAGATGGCTCGGCAGTTTACAGCACTAGCTGTTCTTGCAGAATACCTAGTTTCAGTTCCAGCACCCACATGGCAGCTTGAAACCATCTGTAACTCCAGTCTCAGGGGATTCAACAAACTCTTCTGTTCTCCACAGGCATTACACAACACGAGTGCACTTACATACATGCAGGCAATACAGTCATGTATATAAAAATGACAATAACAATAAACAAAATATTTTTTAAAATACACTACTGGATCATCAGCCCATTTTACTGCCTTTTGAGCTGAAATAAAAAGAATAAGGGTCAGATTATTTCCTTTTTGATTGACGTCATCTTTTCAATGAGCAAGCAATGAAAATTCTGGGGTGTTGAAAAGGTGAGTTTGACATTAAATTATATAAGTATTCTCTTGAAGATATCTCAGCCCCCTTACTTGATGTAATAAACTTGTTTTTCTATGATGGGGTTTGAACCCAGGGCCTTACATATGCCAAGCAAGTGTTCTACCACTGAACACATGCCCAGGCATAAGCCTCTTTCTATAATAACCACATCCTGCCTCATGTATTTGTTTCCTATGGGAACAATATACATATATCTAGATGAGGATTGGATGCTTTGTGCGAACACTTCTCTTGACTTATTTTAGGATCTATCTAGTACTCAATCCTGGAGCATGGTTGTGAAAATGTGTTCTTTTATCACATTTAGTTAATATCAACTGTGCCTCTTGTGTGTAAGCCCTACCACACACCTACTTACCTGGTGCTATGAACCTCTGGCCTCAGGTTCAAAACTGTTCTATTTCACTTGTACCAAAACAATTTCTTTTTTTCCACAATGTTTATTGATAGATACAAGTACATAAAATCAGGGCATGAACATGATTTGATAGATTAAGTAGACTTAATTTCAATACTATAATAAAGGAACAATTCAAATTCTCACCATTTGTTTTACCCCCATAAAAACCACTTCAAGGGCATTAATGATCTCTCAAATCTGATCCCTTTTTGTGAAAGTAAACCATGTTTCTTTTTAAAAAGACTTGTGCACTTGCCCAGGTGCAAGGATATTGAAATCTAGCACACAAAGCCCATTACTAGAGGTAGAAATATAGGCAATATACTATTTCGGCAACAACCATCAATTACAGTTGAAGATGTTCTGTAACAACCAAATGGATAGTCTAATGTTACAACAACTCAAGTATTACTGAGCAAAGTGCATTTCTACAATGTTCAGTGTTTCTATTCAGTTTTCTAACTTTAAACAGCCTATGATAACTGGCAGCAGAGAAGGACCTTGCAATAGACTGCCTCTGCTTGAGAACCTATGATGTAATTATTTCATGCTGCTAATCTACTATCTAAACATTAAAGATATTCCTAAAATATTTGATGGTAGATTATGATTAAGACATTACATTACAAAAATCCTTATGCAGAAGGAAACCCTTACTGATGTGCTTCTGCTTTAAATATTGTGCCCCCAAATGAAGTCCAGTAAGCACATGTCCTGTCATGATCCCCCTGCATTGGCCTCCATGATACTGCCGAGGTAATCCAACAATGTCAGTCCACCTTCTGAGGAGGCTGAATTTCCATTAGCTGCTTAGTTCACAAGCTGAGTATCTTAGCTTGACCCAGCCATACCACTTCTGGGTATATACCCATCAGACTCTTCCTACAGCAGAGAATCATGTACAGCCATGTTTGTTGCTGCTCTCTTCACAATAGCGAAGAGCTGGAACCAACCCAGATGCCCCACAACTGATGAGTGGATACAGAAAATGTGGTACATCTACAGAATGGAGTACCATGCAGTGGTAAAGAAAGATGACATCATGAAATTTTCAAGTTAATGGATGGAACTAGAAGACAATTTCTTTTGAAGGCCCTGGCCTGGCTTCTCTCACATTTGTTGGGTAGCACTTGCTGTTGTCTGACTTCTTCCAGAAAGCATGAAGACAATGAGAAAGCAGCAAAGCCAGCCCAGGCTCTTCCATCTAAACAAACGGTCACCACTCCAGCTCCCGGCCTCCTCGCTATGAAGCTACTGCCCTGACTGATGATGGTCACACGCCACAAGTACAACCGGGGAGTGGAGGGAAATATTTCCTGTCCATTCAGGTTTGTTGTCATTGTATGCAGTGACCTTTTATGATTTCAAACCAGAATGGGAAAGATGACACGTCCATGCATCTGATTACTTGCTTCTAACTGGGCTTCCATTCCCTTAGTACTTTACTGGGATTGAGAAACAGACTTTCCACTTTTCTGTTACTTTCAGAAACCTCAGCGGATTTATTAATCTCTCTCTCTCTCTCTCTCTCTCTCTCTCTCTCTCTCT
>VZQC01004266.1:2245013-2269998 GCA_009823505.1 Rhizomys pruinosus
GTGTGTGTGTGTGTGTGTATGTATGTGTATATATATATATATATATATATATATATGATTTTGACTTGTAACCCCAAATATCCTTCAGTGTGGGTCCATCCGTTGGGATCACCTAAAAGGATGTCTAAACATTTTTTTTGGTCTTTTTGAGACAGGGTCTCCCTGTAGCCCCAGCTGTCCTGGAACTCGCTCTGTAGACCAGGCTGGCCTTGAACTCACAAAAACCCGCCTGCCTCTGCCTCCCAAGTGCTAGGATTAAAGGTGTGCCTGGCAGGATGTCTAATCATTTTAATGGATGGTTCATTATTGGAATTATCAGAAATCTAACTCCAATGATTGGGAAACAGCCAATACTGTTTTCTACGTAGTGAATATGTAAGAGCATATTCTTCATGTTATACTATGTGTTTAACACTCCATTGGGAACCATTACACTGACTGTGGGGCCTTCAAACATTTGACAGGTGTAAATTAGCGAATGTACAACAATGAAAATGAATCTGAGTTGCCTCTGGCAGTGCTTGGCCTGTTGCAAGTGCAGCCTCACTGCAGCCCTGGCTCTGAACATGCAGCCAGGACAGCAGCAGCAGGATGCACAGGGGGAAAAGCACCCAGAGAGGTGAGTGGTGGCTAAATGGCCCGTGGGAAGCCAGGCCAGGCAGCTGGCTTTGGGGTCAAGTACCCATGAGAAACCACACCCCTCTTGCTTGATTCGTGAGGGCAGAGTCTCCCAGCCAGTACAGCAGCAGCAGACCACCCTTGTGCTGAGGTGCAAGTGTCCCAATGGGAATAGAGGTAGTGAGTCCAAGGCACAAGGAAGTAGAAGAGACAGGAGCCTCCCACAACTCCAGTACCTGCACACTAGGATTCACAGCCAACCTACAGGAACTGGCCAGAGGAAAACGGAGTGAGCATAGCACTCATTAGTAAATCAACATGGTTATCACCTGTCCAAATGGATTAAGAAGCTCAACATATGACCTGATACCCTGAATCTAATAGAAGAGAATCTAGGGAATACACTAGAAGTTATCGACACAGGAAATGATTTTCTAAACAGAACTCTAATATTACAGGCATTAAGACCAATAATTGATAAATGGGAGCTTATGAAACCAGAAAGCTTCTGTAACCCAAAGTATACCATTATTCAAGTAAGGGGGTAAACTTCAGAATGGAAAAGTCCTCACTAGTTGTACATATCTGACAGAAGGTTGTTTTCTGGAATATGCAAAGAGCTTTTAAAAACTAAATCTAACTGGGTACAGTAGTATATGCCTTTTTTTATCCCTGCACTTGGGAGGCAGAAGTAGGAAGATCTGTATGTGATCAAGGTCAGTCAGATCAACTTTCAGGCCAGCTGGAGCTACAGGGAGACCCTATTTTAAAACACTAACCAAAATAAGTAAATAAGTAAGTAAGTAAATAAATAACCTCTACTTTTCCCTCAAAATGTGTAAGCAGGTATAGAATTATAAAGAAGAGCTGAGATTTAAGTAAAAAGGAAGAAAGAGTCCAGCTCTCCTGTTAACCAACAGAATATGGACAAAGTGATGTTGTCCATTGGAATCCTGCCATGTTCCTATAATGTAAGCTGCATGAGAACTTTCTGGCCTGTGATAAACCTGAGAAGGATTCTATTGATGGCCAGTGCTAACTGTCAACGTGCAAAGCCATATTGTGACCCCCATTAAGTCATGGATTAGCAGTTTCTCGGGAGGGCCCATGGTGTAGGAAAGGCCACATCCCCTTGACATTCTTTAATCTACAGCACATGAGCCTTGGCAACCACTTTCAAAGAACACTGTTTTAAGCCAGTACTGCAGTTTTGATTTGAAATGATCCAGAGGCTCCTGTTTTTGAATACGTGTTCTCTAACTAGGGGCACTATTGTGTAGACTATGAATAAGAGCTGGGACTTAGGTGGCAGAGCAGATCATAGAGGGTAGGTGTTAGAAGTTCTCTGGTCCACACATGCTATTTCCTGACCCAACGCACTGTGAGTAGCTGTTACCTCCTCTCTGTCTTCAGTTGGAGTCCAACCTTGTCTTATGTGTCATCTCCACTTATCCTTTCTTTTGGTGTAGCATATATTACAATAGTTTCATAAGGTTAAAAAGATGCACAAAGATAGAAGTGTAGATTGTGAAAACAGTCCTCAGTACTTCGGATTCTCTATTGTTGTTTATATTATTTTACCTTCAAATACACCATTGAAATGCTCTGCAGTAAATGAACTTCAAAAAGAAAAGGAAGAAAAAAATGACTTGTAACCTATGAAAGAAGTATTTTTGTTTCAGAGATAACAAAGTTTTAAAAGTACATGTAAGTCTAGCTGTAGGTCTAGCAATTTATAGAAGTCAACACTTTATTTTAAAACTTACCTTCATTTATAAAAGGTGATTATCATTGATTGAATTATTTATGATTTGGGATATTTATTGTCACTACAATATAAAATGTTATTCAAAACCTTATATACCTACAAAGTCTAACACTTCTCCCAGTGAATGTCTGGGCTTTAATTATTTCATAGATCAGAGGTAAAAATAGATATATAATTTCATATCCACTGGAGGTTGTGTTAAGTGTCATTCCATTATATTGTCTTCCACAGGAGAAATACAAGTGTGCTAGCTATTAAAATCTGAAAAAAGACTTCTTCAAAGAACTGACTGAAACAGGAAACTTCTGCCCAAAACAGTAAACTTCTGCATCGAAAAAAATTTTTTTTTAAGTCTGAGAAAAAGATCCAAGACATGTATGACAGAATGCGGGAGCTCTGGAGGGGTGGGAGGCATGGAATGGGGACTGGGTCTAAATTTGATTAAGAAATGTATGAAAGGAGCAAAATTTCTATAATTTTTTTAAAGAGCCATGTTAATATGCCTATTCCTTTCTTATCCAGGGACCTTGCTTTCTTCACTCACTGTTAGTCTTCCCATGCTGTGGAAGAATAGAGAAATGTGTCCATAAAGGCCTTTCTTTTGTTCTGTCTACTGAATCCTTTTATGGCATGTAGCTGCAGAGTGTTCTTAGAGAACTCTGTATCTCAGGCAAGTGTTTATCTGCTCTTCCCCAGGCTTCTTCAAAAACAAAAATCTGATTCCTTTACACCACAATCTAAATGCAAAACCATGTCTATAATGAAGAGAAACAAATTGTTTTCAGTGCATACAGTACTTCATGTCAGAGCTTCCTGGACTTTGTAGTTGAGCCATGTGGAGTATATTGTGGTTGTACCTTCCAGTGACTTAGTCACTTTTGTGGTTGTACCTTCCGATGAAAAGAACAAGTGACTCTCAGAATGCCGTATGGTTTGGATGTAGTTCACATCGGCCAGATGGAGAAAGTTGTTTCATTCTTGTCTTTTACAGACTGTTTATTCACCCCCTTCCTTCCTCCAGAATGTCTTCTTTCGAAGCACATGAAAAAGTATACAATGCCAGGTGGATTTATTATAAACTTTGATTAACTGAACAATTCTAGTCCTTTAGCTAGAGAAACATCCCAGCCTGCTATTGAGATGCTGAGGCCTCTGATGTCCTGCTAGCCCAGGACCCTGCGCTGAGCACAGTAGGACCCCCGAAGCATTCCCTACAGGTGAGACCCACATGGCACTGGATGCCCAGCGGGCTTTGAACCCATCTGTGGTAGAAAAGCTTCCTGGACAGGGGCTTGTTCTCAGCCCTCTATCCTTCTTCATTAAGCTCAAAACTCTGTTTCCCTCCTGCAAGTCTCCTATGGATCAAGATATTATACCTGAAAAAACTGTCTCCTAGCTTGCTGTGCCATTGATTCTTGACAAGATAACATGAAGGTGTGTTACAGATAATTGTTTGACCAATTTCTATTTGACCAAGTTTCCTGTCTTTGAACTGCATGATGAGGATCCTGCGTGTTGTATACTCTGTAGGATGCCATAAAAATTTTAAACCTTGATTTAGGATCCACATTGCTTTTACTCAATAGATAATCTAGGTCATTTTTATATTGTGATACCTAGGAGGAAAATGTATCTTTATATAGAAAAATGGGATTTGGTTTTCAATTTTTGCTCTAGTTAGGAAAAAATATTTAAACATTCTTAAAGATTTATTTTATTTTAAATCATGTGTATATGTATGTGTATCAGCCCACAGACACCAGAGTATTAGATTAGCCTCAGGATGTTGGTGCAAGAAAATTGAACTCAGTTCCTCTGGAAAATCCGTACATGCTCTCTTAACTGCTGAGCCATCTCTCCATCCCCTAAATTTTTATGTATGTTTTGCCTGTGTGTATGTGTGACACATGTGTGCAATGCATACAGTGATCAGAAGAGGGCATAACATCCCCTGGGTAAGTGTTAGTCAACATGTGGGTGCCTGGAATTGAACCTGGGTCTTCTGGAAGAACAGTCAGTGCTTTTAGCTGCCGAGCCATCTCTCCAGCCCTTTTTGTTCTGCTTATAATTGTTACCCTTGCTTCTTCTCTGTTCCCACAAACTGCTGTGCATTCCTCAGCATGGTGCCAGGCTCAAGCTAGAGCCAGGAGGGGCAAGGGGTGACGTGAGGTGGGTCAGGGAAAGCACGAACCCAGGAGACATTCGAGGGAATAACTCTGTTTTATTGGCAAAAGTCAGGGGCTTTATACAATTCACTGGATCTTGTGAGGTGGCAATGGGGGTTGGGGAGTGTGGGAGAGTAAGGTACAAGCTGTCATGGCTCCCTGCTGGATAACAAAACTTAGGGAGAGTTGATAGTACGAGGTGTGACATATTCTCTGCCAATACTTCAAAGGAGGGCCTTAGGATATGAAACCTCACTTTGGTGAACAAGTGATGAGCTCATCCTGTCCTCAAAGCAGTTGTCAGGACTGTAGGTTCTGGACCTCTATTGTGCTCAAGCCAAGTGGAGCCTCATCCCATCATATAATGGTTAAGTTGGTTTATTATTTCATAACAGAGGCACTTCTTGATCCTTTGGAGACTCCAAGGAAGTTTGATCAGATCATAGATTTTATCTTCCTTGATAATGCAGACCCTTTATTAAAAAAAACAAATTAACAATGAAATAAAAGTTTTTGTGACACTTTGTTCAGGATATAATCTTCAAGATAAGTGTTCATCTTACAGTTTTCCTAAGTATATGTAGTTAGACAAAAGAATGGCATGCATATAAATGTTTATATTTTCTTTTCATCTATTTATTTTTTTAATTTCTTTAACAATAAGTAATAATTTATGAGTACAAGCATCCTTCATGTAAAACCAATTTGCAAGCAGTTGTGCCCAAACCCACACAGCCCATGGGTCCCACCATCCAGCTGGGGAGGCTTGTATATTCAATCAAGTTGATCAAATGAGTGTCCAGATTATATTGCTGTAGTTTCACGATTCACCCCAATCACAGCCTTTACATTCTACCATGCCCCCTCTTTCACAGATTGTTCCCTAGGCTTAGAAAAGTGGCACAGGTGGATGAGAAGCAAAACAGTCTACTTTCTCTGGAGCTGTTGTCTTGGACTCTGGTCAATTTTGGCTGTTTCCTTTCATGGGCTCCAGGAATAACATTTCAATCCTACTAGTGAAGCACAAGCAATTAGATATATAGGTATTTAAACAGTATTAATTGTTATGGTAGGTTACTTTGGTATAGACACAGATATTTGGATGGTATGTTAATCCATGAATTACGTTTTTTTCTGTAAATTATGACAGGATCTTACTGTGGCTTATAACATCTCCTAACCACTAGAGGATATAAGTTTGTGGCATCAGCCATGGGTTATTCCTCCAAGGAGAGAGCTAATAGCCTATTAGATTTGGGATATATGGGCATATGACTGCCACTGCTGCACAGTATTTCCAGGCAGGTGAGGTGTAGCTGGTGCTGACGGAGGAGTCTTGCTTGAATCAAGGAGACCTATATCTGCTTTATTGGTTTAGTGGCCTTTGGAAACACTCTCTGGTATTCCAGAGACAAACTGTACACTTGCAAGTGAGGTCTCAATACATCTTTCCCATGCTTACATCAGGTCTTCGACAGCAAGGCCTATTGCCTCTCTTCTTTCAGGTATGCCAGTTTACAGGCAAGAAGCCTTTACCTTTGGGGGGAGGCTTGGATCCACTTGCCAACATTTCCTTGGTAGAATAATCCATTGCTGATATCAGAGCTCTCCTGTATTAATATATTTTGCTTAAGAGCATAGCTTAAGGAGACTTTAATATTATATTTAGTTCTGAATAAAGAATAATCCTTTTCACAGTTCCTATGTTTATTAGTCAGTTAAAGAAGGCAGTTTTACTGGTTTTCTAAGAGATTACCTCTATAACAGTTGGCTCCAATTTACAGTTAGAGAACAACCTCATCATCATCATATTTCTCCTTGTTCTATGGGGGGAGGTAAGAAAGTCTCTCATATTAAAACTTTGCGGCACCTGGAAGGTAAGTATGGTTAGGACTCATTATAAATTACCAGTAGGATCCACAGAGGGGTTTGATGTCTGTAGCAATCTGAGGCTTTTCTTCCTTTCAGATGGGCCAACCTTTCTGCTGGCACTTCCTGGTGCATCCTACAAAATGCAAAGCTGTATCCTTTCTTTCTCAGCCCTTAAGTTGCTGACATATTGACGTGTTGGAACATACAAATCTTTTCCCGTAGTTAGTTTTAAGATTTGAATTTCAAGGTTTTTGACAAAAAGGTTTCATACATACCTGTATCCCCCTTTTTTTATTTTAGGTTTTTGTTTTTTGACCCATGGGTCTCAAAAAGGCAGTTGTATTACACATACCTATAGGCTGGAATCAAGGCTTAGATTTCATCAAATTCACCCATGCCATTTTGGGTGACTGTATGTGGTTAACTTGGGAAGCAAACTTAATTTTTTAAGTTAAATCATCCTACAGGTAAAAGAGAATGCTACAAGGTGATACTGTACAACAGAAAATTATAGAGAACATTTGTATGTGCCAATCCCAAAGTTGTTGTTATACCGATTTTAAGTAAAACAAATGTGGACAACAATTTATATTTCCAATTAACTCAGGTGCATTACCGTTTTTATCAGAACCTTTAAAACAATGTAGTTTAATATACACATGTTTACTTTTACTAAGTCCTAAAACACCATGTAACCTGTAGACAGAGTCTGGACAAAATTGGACACTTGTTGAACTCACATCAATTTAATATGCATTAATCGAATATACACCCGTGTCCCTCTCCCACCCCTCCCACCCTTCCCAATTCACCATTTCAGTCAGTTTTCTGATTAAGTCTTTCTGTTGTTGTTCTTTTAACATGTATCCCTCTACACAAGAAATATTTATAACTGGGCTATTGACGCTAGCATCCACATATGAGGGATACCATTCGTCGTTTGTTTTTTTCTGGGACTGTGTTACTTCAATAATATAATGTATTCTATCTCCATCCATTTATCTGCAAAGTTCATGATGTTGTCTTTCTTTACTGTTACCTAAAACTCCATTGTGGGCAGCATGTACCACATTTTCTCTATCCACTCATCAGTGGAGGGGCATTTGGGTTGGTTCCAGCTTTTTGCTATTGTGTACAGAGCTGCAATAAATATAGCTGTGCATGTATTTCTGCAGTAAGATGAGTCTTGTGGATATATACCCAGGAGTGGTATGACTGGGTCAAATGGCAAGCTCATTTTGCGTCTTCTGAGGGTTCTCCACACTACTTTCCATAGTGGCTGTACAAGTTTACATTCCCACCAGCATTGGATGAGTGTTCCCCTTTCCCCACAACCTTTACAGCACTTGATATTGTTTGTTTTCTTGATCCTGGACAGTCTTATTGGAGTGCGATGATATCTTAGAGTGGTCTTAGTTTACATTTCCCTAAATATTAGTGATGTTGAACAGGTTTTAAGATGTTTCTCAGCCAGCTCTAATTCCTCCTCTGTGAAGTCTCTATTCAGCTTTTTGCTCCATCTTTTGAGTGATTCATTTGTTTGTTTTCTTTCTTCTTTGCTTTTTGAGTAGCTTGTATACTCTGAAAATTAATGCTTTGTCAAATATATCTGCTGTGAAGGTTTCCTCCCACTCTGTGGGTTTTCTCTTCACTTCCTTGTTTCTTTGAATGTACAGAAGCTTTTGAGTGTTATGAGGTCCCATTTGTCAATTGTCGATCTAAATTCTTGTGCAGCTGCTGATGTCCCTGATGAAAGTTCTTTTCCTATGCCTATGTCTTGTAAGTCGGCTGCCAAGTTTCTCTTCTACACCTCACATCAATTTTGGGGGTTCAGGTTGAGGTCTTTGATCCATTTTTTTTTGAGATTGACGTTTTGTACAAGGGCGAAGAGGGTAGAGGGTTTATATTATATTCTTCTACATTGTGATCAGTTTGCCAACACCATCTTACTGAAAATGCTGTCCTTTCCCTCATTGTGGTTTTCTTGGCTCCCTGTCAAATATGAGGTGGCTGAAATTGTATGGCTCAGTTTGGACTTCATTTTATATTCATTGGTCATACTGTTCTTTTTGTGTCCAGTTCCAACTGTTTTTATGACTATGACGCCCTGTAGTATAGTTTTTTGTCTATCTAGGTAGATCCCCCCGTATTGGCTCTTTCACTAGGGTGCTTTTGGCTATTTAGAGTCCTTTTGTTTTTCAATGAAATTGAGATTTGTTTCCAAGCCTGTAAAGAAGCTCTTAGAGATTTTGTTGGGATTGCATTAAATCTATACAGAGTTGTTGGTAGAATGGACATTTTATAGATGTTATTGTTCCCAATCTTGAGCATGGGAGGTTTTGTCCATCTTCTGATGTCCTTCCTCAGTTTCCTTTTTCAGGGGTTTAAAATGTTTGGTTGTAGAGAGCCTTGTGGTCTTTGGTTAGGTTTTGTTCCTAGGTATTTTATTGTTTTTGGCAGCTATTGTGGTTCTCCTTGTAGTTTCTCCTCTCTTTCATTGCCTGTTGATTGTGGGTAAAGAAAGGCTAGGGGAGCCAAGCTCCCAAAAGGTAAAGGTTTCTTGCCTTTAAACTGATAGCTGCAAGAAAAGGCAGATAAGGCCCTGCTGGGCGAAGACTCTGGTGTAAGCATGGGAAAGATTTTTCTGAGACCTCACTTGCAAGTGTACATTGACACGATACTTTCTCTGGAATACCAGAGAGTGTTACCAAAGGCCATGTAGGACCAATAAAGCAATATAAAGTCTCCTCCCTACTTCAAGAGTCACAAAGACTCCTCCGTCAGCACCGCTACAACCTCACCTGCCGTGGAAAGTACTGTGGCAGCAGTGGCAGCCATATGCCTTGATACCCACAAATCAATTGGCTATTAGCTCTCTCTTTGGAGAACTAACCCATGGCTGATGCCACAAATTAACATCCTCTAAGGTTAGTAATGTTATAAGCCACAGTAAGACCCTTCACATTTTACAGAAAAAACATAATTCATAGATTTTCATACCATCCAAAATATCTGTGTCTATACAAAGTAACGCTACCATAACAATTATTCTGTTTAAAATATACCTAGATATCAAATTCTGTGCTTCATAAGTAGGACTGAAAGGTTATTCCTGGACAAACTGTCGGCCCATGAAGGGAAACAACCAGATTGACCCGAACCCGAGTCCCAAAATGGCAGTTCCAGGAAAGTAGACTGTTGTTTCTTCTTCATCCAACCTGTGCCCTTTTTAAGCCTAGGAAACAATCTGCAGAAAGGGGAGCTGGTTAGAATGTAAGAGGCTGTATTGGGTTGAATGTGCAAAACACAGCAATCATAGATTGGACACTTATTTGATCAACTGATTGAACGTACAGCCCCCCAGCTGGATGGGGGACCCTTGGGCTGTGTGGGGGTTTGGGATACGCTTGCAAAGTGGTGTTTTACAATGAAGAATGCTTGGACTCATAAAATTACTTATTGATTGAAAAAATGAAAAGTATTATTTGTGAAATAAAAGAAGGAAGGCACGTTTTTTTTATTGATTGTGGGTGTATCATGCCATTTTACTGAAGCTCCTTAAATCATGTTCTAGGAGTTTTTCAGGTGGAGTCTTAGCATCCCTTATGTAAACAATCATATCAGCACAAAAAGGGATAGCTTATGACTTCCCTCTTTTTCCAATTGAATCTTTAATTTCCTTTTCTTGCCTTATTGCCCTAGCAAAAGTTTCAACACTATATTAAAGTAGTGGAGACTAGGGAGCACTTCCTGCTAGGTTCCTACTTTAAGGGGGATCTTCTGGTCATTTCCCCATTGGAGGATGTATAATTAAGCGTGGGTTTCCTGTATATGGCTGTGGATTACATGAAGAATGATCCCCCAGTCCAATTGCCTTCTAGGACTTTAAATAATGAAAGCGGTGGATTTTGTCAAAGGTTTCTCTGTCGCAATTGAGATGATGGTGTGGGTTTTTGTCTTTCAGTCCTGTTCTAGTTTGTCTCGCATGCTGTGACAAAACACGCGACAGACACCAACTTTGGGGAAAGGTTTATTCAAGCGTCACATCGGCCTGGGTCAAATTGTCTCCCTTAGGGATCCCAAGGCCAGGAACTCAGGGCATCAGAACCTGGAGGCAGGAGACTGAAGCACAGCCCATGAGGAAATGCTTTCACGTGGTTGCTCCTCTGGTTCATGCCCAGCAGCCCCGTCTTATAACGGTACACAACAACCTGCCCAGGGTGGCACCACTCAAATGTGGGCTGGACCCTCCCACACTGCCTGACATCTAAGACAATACTCCACATAATATGACCACAGACCAATCTAAGAAGCCAATTCGCCCAACTGAGTGCTCCCTCAATACATGTGTGTCAATTGACACAAAGCTATCCAGCACAGAATGTCCATTTGCCGCAGGCTAACCCAGTCGTTGTCCTTCACTAAACCGTTGGATATCTTGCACCTGCAGGAGATCAGAGTCTGTACAGGAGGGCACAGATTAGGCATAAAAAATTGGACGACACCAGAGAGAAGTTTATTGGATGTGCGTCTTTACTGAGATCAAGTTAGTTTTTATACAGGCAGGTAACACAACAACATCGGTGAAATAGGCAGGAGGGGGGAAGGGTTCGATGGTGACAGCAGGGGATTTGCATTCCTGGGACAAAGGGCTTATTGCCTTAGCAGTTGCACCTGGGACTTACAAGGCCAATTAAGATAAATTGTAAAGGAAGGTTTGCTAGCTACACTGGTCTTGAAGAATAAAACAGCAGTCTTAGATCTCACAAGCCATTAAAAGTCCTTTGTTTTTTTGAAGTTTCAATTTGGTGCTTTTCATCCTTCCGGGGCTGGAAATTTTCTTGAGGCTGTTATCTCCAAGTTGTGTTTTTAACCACAAGCCAAGAAAAGGGGGCCTTTTAGCTCTTCATCAAATATATACAGTGTTTTTCTTAAAGGAGAAATCCCCACCATGTGCCTCTACAAGTGTTTACCTTTAATATGTAGAACTGTAGACTAACTTTAGTCTTACTAATTTATTAGATGTAGCTTCTGCTTAAAGGACTGAGTCTTATTGATTATTAAGTGTGGAAGGACACTTTTATTATTAGTAAATAACCTATGATCTCACTCAGTGTAATGTTACAATATCTTTGTGGGGATTTTTAGGACAAAGGAGCTCTTTAAATGTTGTATCCTGTATGATGTTACTTAGGTACATCAGGCTTGTTTGCCTGATTTACTGTTTTAACTGTTGTAACTGTCCCTTGTCTGGAACTGAGTTTGTGCTGAGCTCAGGAAGAGAGTCAATAACAAGTGTACTAAGTCCAACACTCATGAGCTTAACATCTTTGTAATGCATCGGGATCTTAGAAGCTTGAGCCGGGTACTCTGTCAATGAAAACCAGGGAGCTTAGCCTCGCGAGGCTCATATCTCCTTCATCTGTTATTATGACTTTCGTTATTGCTCACACAGACAACACTGGAGTTTGGTGACTACATCCATTTTTTGTTTGTTATTATATTTATTGATTTCGATATGTCAAACCATCCTGCATCTCTGGTTTGAATCCAACTGTCATGATGAATGACTCTTCTTGATGTGGGTCTTAGAGATGTCAGTATCCTAGTTTACAATTTGGGCATCTGTGTTCTTAGGGAGATGGGTCTATAGTACTCCTGTTTGTTGTACTTTACCAGGTTTTTGGTAATAGGTATGCGGCTTCATGAAGGAATCTGGGAGAACGCCCTCCTTTTGTATCCTTCTACACAACTTGATAGTAATGGTTGTAAGTCTTTTTGAAATATTTTATAGAATTCTGCCATGAAACCATCTGGTCCTGGGCATCGTTTTGGTTGGGAGGCACTTATTACATCTTCAATTCTTCATCTTCTAGTATTATTGGCTATTTAGGCTGTTATCTCTTTTTGGTGAGCTTTGGTGATTCCCAGGATTTCAGATATTCATCCATTTCTTCTAGGTTTCAAACTTAGTAGATAAGGTTTCCTGAATTGTCAATATGATTGTTGGATCTTTTCATTGTCTGTTGTAGATTTCCCCTTTCATCACAGATTCATTGATTTGGAGTTATTCCTTCTTCTTTTTTTTTAACAAACATCTTTTATTTATCTTTGGTTATATTGCATAAATCATTTTCCAATTCAGTTAGGCCATTTCCCTTCCTTCCCCCCCACCCCCACCCCATCCCAGATCATGCTTCTGCCATAACTGTCCTGCATCTTTCGCTGTTTCTCTCTGTTTTTTTTTGTTTTCATTTTTTTAGCTAAAGTGATAAATCCATGAGTACAAGCATCTTTATGTAAAACCAACTTGCAGGCTGTTTGTGCCCAAACCCCCACACAGCCCCACCTCCAGCGGGGGGGAGGGGTTGTATGTTCAATCAAGTTGATCAAATGAGTGTCCAGACACATTGGGTAGTTTCACCATCCACCCATTCACGCCAAGCACAGCCCTTACATTCTAACTACCACGCCCTCTTCCACAGATGTTTCCCTAGGCTTAGAAAAGGGGCACAGGTTGATGAGAAGCAAAACAGTCGCACTCTCCTGGAGCTGTGTCTTGGCCTGGTCAATTCTGGCTGTTTCCTTTCATGGGCTGACAGGTTTGTCCAGGAATAAATCGTTTTCGATCCTACTACTGAAGAACAAGCAATTAGAATATAGGTATTTAAACAGCACTAATGTTATGAAGGTTACTTTGGATAGACACAGTAGTTTGATGATATGTTAATCCATGAATTACATTTTTTCCCTGTTACTATGACAGGGTCTTACTGTGGCATATAACATCTCCTAAACACTGTTAGAGGATGTAAGCTTGTGGCACAGCCATGGGTTATTCCTCCAAGGAGAGAGGCCAATAGCCAATTAGATTTGGGATAGACAGGCATATGGCTGCTTCTGCTGCACAGTAATTTCCAGGCAGGTGAGTGTAGCTGTGCTGACGGGGAGTCTTGCTTGAACTCAAGGAGACCGTAATTTGCTTTATTGGTTTAATGGCCTTTGGTAACACTCTCTGGTTTCCAGAGCCATCTGTACACTTGCAGTAAGTGCGTCTCATACATCTTTCCCATGTTAAGTCAGATCTTCAACAGCAGGGCCTGTATCCCTCTCTTCCTGCAGAGTATCCCAGTTGAGAGGCAAGGAGCCTTTACCATTTGTGGGGCCTTGGATCCCCTTGTGACAACATCTCCTGGTAGAATAATCAGGATTGGATGTCCAGGCTCCTGTATTAATAATTTGTGTTAAGTGCATAGCTTAGATGGACTTTAGCTATTATATTTTTTTTGGTTCTGAATAGAGATGAATCCTTTTCAAAGTTCTATGTCATTAGAATCAAATTAAGAAGGCAGTTTGTAAGTTGTTAAAGATAAGAATACCTCTATAAATGGCTCCAATCTACAGCTTGGAGAGTACCTCATCATCATCATATTTCGCCTTGTTCTATTTCTATCGGGGGTAGACAAGGAAGTCCTCTCTCAAATCAAAACCTTTGCGGCACCGAGAAGGAAGTTTCATTAGGACCAGTATAAATAGTTGTTACATGTAGGATCAACAGAGGGGTTCAATGTTTGTATCAATAATATAGGCGTTTTTTTCCTTTCTTCAATGTCAGATGGGTCAACCGTTCAAGTTGGTTGGCCTTGTCTGTTTCTTGTACACCCTACGCAATGCAAAGCTGTTTAGCTGTTCTTTCTCAGCCGTTAAGTTTGGTGACATTTTGTCCTGTGGAACACACAATCTTTTCCCACAGGTAGTTTTAGATTTAAATGGGCTGGGCATGGTGGCACACGCCCCTAATCCACTAGGCCTTGGGAGCGAGCAGCGACTTTGTGAGTTCAAGGCCACCTGTCTACAGAGTGAGTTCCCTGACAGCTGGAGCTACAGGGAACCCTGTCTCGAAAAGCCCCCAAAAAATATTTGAATTGAAAGGTTTTTGACGAAAAGGATTCATGTCTATCTGTGTCCCCCACTTTTTTTTAACCCATGAGTCTCCAGAAGACAGTTGTATTATACATAACTATAGGGTGGAATCAAGGCACAGACTTCATCAAATTCACCCATTTTTTGGGGGTGAGTATATATGAGTATAACTGGGGAAGCAAACTTAATTTTTATGTTAAATCAGCTTAAAGAGAATGCTACAAGGTGATACTGTACAACAAGAAATTATAGAGAACATTTTGTATGTGCCAATCCCAAGTTAATTCTTCTACAGATTGTATGTAAACAATGTGGAACAACAGCAATTTTATCTCCAATTTAAGTCAGATGCATTACCATTTTTAATCAGAGTCCTATACCAATATTGTTTAATATAGACATATATTAGCTGTTACTAAGACCTAAAACACCATGTATCCTGTAGACATGTCTAGGCAAAAACTGGGTACTTGTTGAAACTCACGTCAATTAAATATACACCCTTGTCCCCCTTCCACCCATCCCCCCTTCCCCAATTCACCATTTCAGCCTTTTCTGATGCAGTCCTTTCTGTTGTTTTGTCTTTTACTATGCATCCCTCTACAAACGAGAAATATTATATCTGGGTTATTGGAACTAGCATCCACGTAGAGGGACAAAACCATTTGTTGTTTGGTTTTTCTGGGACTGTGTTACTTCACTTACTATGTCTTTCTAGCTCCATCCATTTACCTGCCAAANAGTGTTGCAGAGTTTGGTTTTGCATAGGCCTGAGCTCTGAAGCATGTTTAAGGTGACTACTATATGTTGAAAAGTGACCACCAGAAGGGGAGAGAGAGAGAGAGAGAGAGGAGAAGAGAAAGAGAATAGCTGTATTTCCTCAGGGTATGCTAGTCTTGGTGCAAAATGTCTTTGAATTTTGCCAGAGAACATCATGGAAGTGTTGTAATTCCTGAATGGAGATAGCAGAAGCTACAGAAGATCCTCAGGGGCAAGTATTTGTAGTAGTGTGTGTTCCAGAAGTTTCTTATATTGTCATCACTGTATATAATTGCCCGGAGGCTCCAGATGATAGTTTGGGGAGTGCAGAAGGCATTCAAAATATGTATGCCTGGGGTTGGAGAGATGGCCTAGTGGTTAAGAGTGCCGACTGCTCTTACAGAGGACCCAGGTTCGATCCCCAGCACCCACATGGCGGCCAAGAACCATCTGAAACTCCAATTCCAGGAGAACTCCAGTTCCAGGGGGAATCCAACACCCTCTTCTGACCTCCACGGCATTGCACGACACGGGTGCACAAACTTGCATGCAGGCAGTACATTCATACGCATACAGAAATAAATAAAATTAATAAAAACAAAACAAAATATGTATACCTTACATATGATTATTTATTCTGTTTAGGACAGAACACTCTTCACCCATGGACAGAGCCTTAAGATAACTCTGAAGGAAGTGCACTTAGAACCACGATCTGAGATAAGAAAACTCTCCTTTCGTTTTATATTGAACCCACTGCAGCCAGACTTTCCTTCTGTCCCTCCAGGGAACTGATTCCCATAAATGCTACAAGTGACCCCGTGGAGTGTACTAAATGTTCTCCTTTCTGAGTTCATTTGTTTATTTTGGGGTCTTTCTGTGCATTGTTGGCTTACTTGGAACTCAAATATAGAACAGGCTAACATCAAACTTCAGGCAGTCCTCTTGCCTCTGCCTCCTACTGCCAGAATTACACCCATGTGCCACCATGATGGGCTTAACCATCACCTTATTTGATTTTTCAGAAGCATTCGGAATATAACGCATTATATTTTCCTCAGGACTTTGCTTCTTGTTGGGTTCCTGGATATCTTCCTCCTCCTGAGTCATCTTTCATCTCACTTGCTGCTGCTTCTTAATCTCCTTGGTGTTTACATAAATGTCAGCATCTCTTTAGTCTTTTTAGAACTTTCCTCACTACACTCATACACTGGGTAACCTCACCTCCTCCCTTGGTAACTATCACGCACATATTCTTGGTTTTTGAATTTACATTCCCAGATTGCTCTTCTTTGAATTCCAGGCACTGTATACTTTTTAAAACAGTCTTCCCAATGTACATTCCTGATATTTCTCTGCCAAGCCTTCTCATGAGCTCTTTCTGTATTACAACTTGGTTTCTCACACCTCAGGTCAAAGGCCCCAGTGTGACTCAATTCATCTCTCTCACCTTACTTCATATGAAACTATGCCTATCATTATATACTCTATCTTTAAAATGTATTCAGATATCTAGGTATTTAAACAGTATAATATATAGCCTTTTGGTCCTACTAATGAAGCACTCGCAATTGGATATATAGGTATTTAAACATTACTAGTTGTTATGGTAGGTTACATTGGTATAGACACAGATGTTTGGATGGTATGTTAATCCATGAATTACATTTTCTTCTGTTAAGTATGACAGGGTCATCGTGTGGTATATAACATCTCCTAACCATTAGAGGATGTAAGCTTGTGGCATCAGCCATGGGTTATTCCTCCAAGGAGAGAGCTAATAGCCAATTAGATTTGGGATATACAGACATATGGCTGCCACTGCTGCACAGTATTTCCAGGCAGATGAGGTGTAGCTGGTGCTGACGGAGGAGTCTTGCTTGACTCAAGGAGACCTATATTTGCTTTATTGGTTTAGTGGCCTTTGGTAACACTCTCTGGCATTCCAGAGACCATCTGTATACTTGCAAGTGCGGTCTCCATACATCTTTCCCATGTTTATATCAGGTCTTCAACAGCAGGGCCTTATCGCCTCTCTTCCTGCAGATATCCCAGTTTGGAGGCAAGGAGCCTTTACCTTTTGTGGGGGCTTGGATCCCCTGGCCAACATCTCCTTGGTAGAATAATCCATTGTTGATGTCAGAGCTCCTGTATTAATATATTTTGCTTAAGTGCATAGCTTAAGGAGACTTTAGCATTATATTTGGTTCTGAATAGAGAATAATCCTTTTCACAGTTTCTATGTCCATTAGTCAATTAAAGAAGGCAGTTTTACCGATTTTACAAGAGAATACCTCTATAACAGCTGGCTCCAATCTACAGCTGGAGAACGACCTCATCATCATCATATTTCTCCTTATTCTATGGGGGGGGGTTAAGAAAGTCTCTTGTATTAAAACCTTTGCAGCACCTAGAAGGTAAGCTTCGTTAGGATTCATTAAAAATAGTTGTTACTAGTAGGATCCAGAGAGGGGCCTGATGTCTGCAGCAATCTGAGGCATTTCTTCCCTTCAATGCCCAGAGGAGTCAATCCTTCTGCTGGCACTTTCTGGTACATCCTACTCACTGCAAAGCTGCATTTTCTTTCTCAGCCATTAAGTTGGTGATACTCTGGCCTGTTGGAACATACAAATCCTTTCCCATAGTTAGTTTTAAGATTTGGGTTGCAAGGTTTTTTGACAAAAAGTTTTCATATCTATCTATATCCCCCTTTTTTATTTAAGGTTTTTATTTTTGACCCATGAGTCTCAAAAAAGCAGTTGTTTTATACATACCTATAGGGTGGAATCAAGGCACAGATTTCATCAAGTTCACCCATGCTGTTTTGGGTTACTGTATGTGATTAACTTGGGAAACAAAGTTTATTTTTGAGTTAAATCATCCTATAGGTGAAAGAGATTGCTACCAGGTGATACTATATGACAGCAAAATTATAGAGAACATTTGTTTATACCAATCCCAAAGTAATTGTTATACAGATTTTAGTTAAAGCTAATGTGGACAAGAGCAATTTATATCACCAATTAACTCAGATGCATTACCGTTTTTATCAGCCTTCAAACCAATGTTGTCCAATATGCACATATTTACTTTTACTAAGTCCTAAAACACCATGTATCCTGTAGACAGAGTCTGGGCAAAACTGGATACTTGTTGAACTCACGTCAATTAAACATGCACCAATCGAATATACACCCGTGTCCCTCTCCCACCCCTCCCACCCCTCCCGAGTCACCATTTCAGTCAGCCTTCTGATGCAATCTTTCTGTTGTTGTTCTTTTAATATGCATCCCTCTCCACAAGAAATATTTATAACTGGGTTATTGGTACTAGCGTCCACATATGAGAGATACCATTTGTCGTTTGTTTTTCTGGGACTGTGTTACTTCACTTAACATGATGTCTTCAAGCTCCATCCATTTACCTGCAAAGTTCATGATGTTGTCTTTCTTTACTGCTGCATAGAATTCCATTGTGTACATGTACCACATTTTCTCTATCCACTCGTCAGTTGAGGGGCATTTGGGTTGATTCCAGTTTTTTGCTATTGTGAACAGAGTGGCAATAAATATAGCTGTGCATGTATCTCTGCAGTAAGATGAGTCTTGTGGGTATATACCCAGGAGTGGTATGACTGGGTCAAATGGCAGGATCATTTTGAGTCTTCTAAGGGTTCTCCACACTGTTTTCCATAGTGGCTGCACAAGTTTACATTCCCACCAGCAATGGATGAGTGTTCCCCTTTCCCCACACCCTCTCCAGCACTTGGCATCATTTGTTTTCTTGATCCTAGCCAGTCTTACTGGAGTAAGGTGGTATCTTAAGGTGGTTTTAATTTGCATTTCCTTAATTATTAGTGATGTTGAACACTTCTTAAGGTGTTTCTCAGCCATCTCTAATTCCTCCTCTGTGAAGTCTCTGTTCAGATCTTTGCTCCATCTTCTGAGTGATTCATTTGTTTTCTTTCTTCTTTGTTTTTTGAGTAGCTTGTATACTCTGGAGATTAATGCTTTGTCGGATGTATCTGCTGTGAAGGTTTCCTCCCATTCTGTGGGTTTTCTCTTCACTTCCTTTATTGTTTCCTTTGATGTACAGAAGCTTTTGAGTTTAATGAGGTCCCATTTGTCAATTGACGACCTTATTTCTTGTGCAGCTGCTGTCTGATTTAAGAAGTCTTTTCCTACACCTACGTCTTGTAGTCTGCTGCCAAGTTTCTCTTCTATCACCTCCAGAGTTTTGGATTTCACGTTGAGGTCTTTGATCCATTTGGAATTGACTTTTGTACAGGGTGAGAGGTAGGGGTTTAATTTCATTCTTCTACAGGTGGTGATCCAGTTTTGCCAACACCACTTGTTGAAGATGCTGTCTTTCCTCCAATGTGTCTTCTTGGCCTCCTTATCAAATATGAGATGGCTGAAATTGTATGTGCTCAGGTTTGGATCTTCAATTTTGTTCCATTGGTCAACTGGTCTGTTTTTGTGCCAGTACCAAGCTGTTTTTATGACTATAGCCCTGTAGTATAGTTTGATGTCTGGTATAGCGATCCCCCCTGTATTGCTCTTTTCGCCCAGAGTTGCTTTGGCTATTCGGGGTCTTTTGTTTTTCCAAATGAAATTGAGGATTCTTTTTTCCAAACCTGTGAAGAAGCTCTTGGGGATTTTGATTGGGATTGCATTAAATCTGTATACAAGTTTAGGTAGAATGGACATTTTTACTATATTTATTTTCCCAATCCATGAGCATGGGAGGTTTGTCCATCTCCTGATGTCTTCTTCAATTTCCTTCTTCAGAGGTTTAAAATTTTTGTTGTAGAGGTCCTTGGTATCTTTGGTTAGGTTTGTTCCTAGGTATTTTATTGTTTTTGAGGCTATTGTGAGTGGGAAGGTCTCCTTGTATTCCTTCTTCAGCTGCCTACTGTTGGTGTAGAGAAAGGCTACTGATTTTTCTAGGTTTATTTTGTATCCTGCCACCTTACTGAAGCTCCTAATCGTTTCTAGGAGTTTCCTGGTGGAGTTCTTAGCATCCCTTAAGTAGACAATCATATCATCAGCAAAAAGGGATAGCTTGACTTCCTCTTTTCCTATTAGAACTCCTTTAATTTCCTTTTCTTGCCTTATTGCCCTAGCAAGGGATTCAAGCACTATGTTGAAAAGGAGTGGTGACAGGGGACAACCTTGCCGAGTTCCTACCCTTAAGGGGAATGCTTCTGTCGTTTCCCCATTTAGGATGATATTGGCTGTGGGTTTCCTGTATATGGCTTTGATTACATTAAGGTATGATCCCTCCAATCCAATTCCCTCTAGGACTTTAAACATGAACGGATGCTGGATTTTGTCAAAGGCTTTTTCCGCGTCAATTGAGATGATGGTGTGGTTTTTGTCTTTCAGTCCGTTTATATGCTTGATGATATTTATTGATTTTCGTATGTTGAACCATCCCTGCATCTCTGGTATGAATCCAACTTGGTCATGGTGGATGATCTTCTTGATGTGGGTCTGTATGCGATTTGCCAGTATCCTATTTAGAATTTTGGCATCTGTGTTCATTAGGGAGATGGGTCTATAGTTCTCCTTTTTAGTTGCATCTTTGCCTGGTTTTGGTATTAGAGTGATGCTGGCTTCATAGAAGGAATCTGGGAGAACTCCCTCCGTTTGTATCCTTCTAAACAACTTGAATATTAATGGTTGTAAGTCTTTTTGAAATATTTTATAGAATTCTGCTGTGAAACCATCTGGGCCTGGGCATTTTTTGGTTGGGAGGCTGCTTATTACATCTTCAATTTCTTCACATATTATTGGTCTGTTTAAGCTGTCGATCTCTTCTTGGTTGAGCTTTGGTGATTCCCAAGATTTCAGATATTCATCCATTTCTTCTAGGTTTTCAAACTTGGTAGAGTATAGGTTTTTAAAGTAATTCCGTATGATTGTCTGGATCTTTTCATTATCTGTTGTGATATTTCCCTTTTCATCACAGATTCTATTGATTTGGAGTTGTTCCTTCTTTCTTTTGGTTAACTGGGCTAGAGGTCTGTCTATCTTGTTTATTCTCTCAAAGAACCAGCTTTTGGATTCATTGATTTTTTGTATGGTTTTCTTTGTTTCTATTTCATTGATCTCTGCTCTGATTTTTGTTATTTCTTCTTGTCTGCTGCGTTTAGGGTTCATTTGTTGTTGTCTCTCAAGTACTTTTAGCTGGAGTGTTAGATCGTTCACTTGTGCTCTTTCTGTTTTTTTAATGTAGGCACTTAGAGCTATAAACTTTCCTCTTAGGACTGCTTTTAAAGTGTCCCATAGGTTTTGCTGCGTTGTATTATCATTGTCATTCAGTTCCAGGAATGTTTTTATTTCTTTCTTTATTTCTTCCTTGACCCATTCATTATTCAGGAGAGTGTTGTTTAGTCTCCATGTGTTCTTGTAGGTTGTAGGGTTTATCCTGGTGTTGATATTGAGTTTTATTGCACTGTGGTCTGAAAGAATGCATGAGATTATTTCAATCTTTTTGTATTTGTTGAGTTTTTCCCTGTGTCCCAGTATATGATCTATTTTGGAGAATGTTCCATGGGGTGCTGAGTAGAAAGTGTATTCTCTGGTGTTTGGGTGGAATATTCGATAGATGTCTGTGAGGTCCATTTGGTGTATTGTATCATTCAGTTCAGATGTCTCTCTGTTTATCCTTTGTCCTGTTGATCTGTCTAAAGGACTTAGTGGGGTATTGAAGTCCCCTACTATTAGTGTGCTGGGGTTAATCTGAGCCTTGAGATCCTGAAGAGTTGTCTTTACAAAGTTTGGTGCGCCGGCATTTGGTGCATATATATTCATGATTGTGAGATCTTCATCGTCGATTGTTCCTTTAATGAAGATATAATGGCCCTCTTTGTCTCTTTTGATTTCTTTTGCTTTGAAGTCTATTTTGTCTGATATTAGGATAGCGACACCTGCTTTCTTTTTGGTACCATTTGCTTGGAATATTTTCTTCCATCCCTTCACCTTAAGTTGGTGTCTGTCCTTGAAATTGAGATGGGTTTCTTGCAGACAGCATATAGATGGATTTTGTTTCCTAATCCATTCTCCCAGTCTATGCCTTTTGATTGGGGAGTTCAGCCCATTAATATTTAAGGTTATAATTGAAAGATGGATGTTTTTTCCTTTCACCTTATTATCCATTTGGACTTTTAGTCTCTGATTCTACTCCTATGTTTATATTTTTATTAGTTTCTTTTCCTAGGTGCTTGAGGATAGTTGCTCCTCTCTTCTGCCCTTTGAATTGCTTCAAGCATTTTCTGGAGAGTTGGTTTTCCGGACATGTATTCTATCATCTTGTTTTTGTCTTGGAAGATTCTTCTCTCTCCTTCAACTGTAATTGACATTTTTGCTGGGTAAAGTATTCTGGGTTGGCATCCATAGTCCTTTAACACTGGGAATGCTTTGCTCCATGTTCTTCTTGCTTTCATGGTTTGCGGCGAGAAGTCAGTTGTAATTCTGATGGGTTTCCCTTTGTATGTGACTTGTTTTTCTTTTGTGGCCTTCAGAATTTTATCTTTGTTTTGGGCATCTAGCATTTTGACTATGATGTGGCGTGGGGAGTTTCTTTTCTGATCTTGTCTATTTGGAGTCCTGTGTGCTTCTTGTATTTGAATGGGTTTGTCTACTTTTAGTTTGGGGAAGTTTTCATCTATTATTCTGTTGAAGATCTGATCAATACTATTCTCTTGAGATTCTTCTCCTTCCTCTATTCCCATGATGCGGAGGTTTGATCTTTTCATAGTGTCCCATATTTCCTGGTTGTTCCAGTTTTGTGTATTTTTAAATTTTTCATAATCTTTATTTGAGTTTTTTAGTTGCTCTGTGTTATCTTCCAGATCTGATATTCTTTGTTCTGCTTCCTCCATTCTATTTCTGAGGCTTTTTCCTTTCCTTTCTTCCTGGTTGGATAAGTGTTCTATTTCCTTTTTCATTTCATCCTGTGATTTCCTTAATATATCCATTTCCTTTATGAGTTTCTCAATCTCTTCTTGGTGCTCCTTACTTCGTTGGTTGGCCTCCTTTTTCAGTGTTTCTACTTCCTTAAGGTGTTTGTTTTTTTCTCTCTCTCGTTCTTTCTGGAGTTTGTCAATCTCTTCCTTTAGTTTGTTATTGTATCCCTCTAGGTCCTTTTTGAGTTTTTCATTCTCTCTCTTTACTTCTCTGAGTTCTTCCTTTAGTTTGTCATTGTATCCCTCTAGGTCCTTTTTGAGTTTTTCATTCTCTCTCTTTACTTCTCTGAATTCTTCTTTATGTTCTTTAATTTCTCTGCATAGGTCTGCAATTATTCCTCTAAGGTCTGTTTCTGGGGTCACCTCCAGGGGGATCTGATTGTAGCTGTCTCCTACCGGGTTGGTAGAGCTTGGTGCGGAATTATCCTGCACCTTTCCCATGTTGTCTCTTCGTCGTCTCCCTGGCATGTGGGTTTCCCTTTTGTGATTCAAATCTCAAATGCCTTTTCAGTTTGTTGAAGGCTGAAAGCTTGTTTTATTTTGCTTGCCTCCTTCCAATGCTTTTTTTTTTTCCCCCCTTCCTTCTCTGCTCCTTGTTTATGGAGTGTTGACTTGTCTAGGTTTCAGGCTTTCACTTTTGTTTATATATTGGATACTGGGAATCTCTTCCTTTCCTGTTCTGGATGTTCTCTTAATCCTCTGGATACACCTCAATTCCAGTTGTTGGCGGGGGGGGGGGGTTGTTATTCCTGACTTAGGAGCCCACTCAGGTGGGCTGCTCCCTGCGCAGGACCAGCCAATGAGGGGGGGCACCCAGCCAGGCAGTCACCGTCTGGTGGGATTTAGGAGTCAGATCTAGGCCCCTCTGCCACAACTCAGCAAATCAATTGTCCTGCACCCATGGGTCACTGCCCTAAGCTTTTACCTGCCTGCAGCAGTGGCGGGCTGCTCCCTGCACAGGACCAAATTAAAACTACTTTAAGATATCATAGTACTCTGAGAAGACTTTCTAGGATCAAGAAAACAAATGATACCAAGTGCTGGAGAGGTTGTGGGGAAAGGGGAACACTCATCCACTGCTGGTGGGAAAGTAAACTTGTACAACCACTATGGAAAGCAGTGTGAGCACCCTTGCAAGCCTGGGAATGAACTCACCACCTGACACACTCATACTATTCCTTGATATATACCCACAAGACTCATCTTACCACAGAGATATATGCATAGCCATGATTATTGCAGCTCTGTTCACAATACCAAAGAGCTGGAACCAACCCAAGTGCCCCTCAACTGATGGATGAATAGAGAAAATATGGTACATCTACACAATGGAGTTCTACGCAGCAGTAAAGAAAGATGACATCATGAGCTTTGCAGGTAAATGGATGGAGCTAGAAGATATTATGCCAAGTGAAGTAACACAATCCTATAAAAATAAACAACGAATAGTATCCCTCATCTGTGGAAGGTAGTGCCAATTACCTAATCATATGCTAAACTGAACAACGTTAATGTGATCTGAAAACAACTGTGCTTTTATATTGTGCATCCCTTAAAAATGAATAAAAATTAAATTAAAAAAGAAAACAATTCCTTCCTTTAGCTGCCTCCCATGAAATATAGACAATATCTTAGTTTTAAAGAAATGTAAAGGGTCTTTCAAGCAATTGGAACAACAGAAGAACAGTAAGAAGAAAGCCCTAAAATAAACAAACTAACAAAAATGCAAGAGCTAATACCTGACAAATAGAAGTAAAACCAAATTTAATCAGAAGAGTTAAAATATTAATCATACTGATTAAGGAAACAATTCATCAAGAGGGATTTATAATTCTGAATATATATATTATATATATATATATATATATATTTATGAATATTTTAGAGCAATGCAAATGGGAGGGAACA